>JAVQJD010057609.1:0-54644 GCA_036023655.1 Nannoperca australis
CTAAACGGAAAATAATACATAGATAAATACAGAAATATCTATTTATGTTACAATTTATCAATAAATGAATGCCTATATTTATTGTTAATACTATTTTTGGTGCATTCAATGGCATATCATTTCATTTATTGAATTATTTATTTATTTATTTATTCTTAATTATGGCAGTTTTGGTCCTCCATACCTATTTGTTCCCATGTCTCTAGTAAAATATCTCAACGTGAATTACTAAATAGATAACTAAAAAAGCTAAGTAGGTAACTTACTATGCCTGAAGGAGGAAGAAAAGAAGAAAGAAAAGAATTTCTAAACGCAACCTGCATATGCGGTATAACGCGTCGATGTTAGTATAGCGCTACTTTATTCAGCTGAGGCTGACAGCAAACAAAGTGGCGAATGCATGTTTGCTGTGTCAGCAGTAAACTTTTATCGCCAGGAGGCAGCTCTTGTAGATTGTGTAGTCTTTATCAAGTTTGTTTGTCCCGCCGCTGTGAGAGGTGATATTGAGACTGCGCCTCCCTAATCTGCTTTTCGCTGCCACGCACTCACCCGTTTTAATTGTGCACCACCACAAGAACATTTACACTCCACTATCATTAATACGCTAAGTGCAAATACAAGACGACATCAACGGGGAAAAGCTCAGCTAAATGTATTATACGAGTGTCGTAGCTCTACTTCAAATTTGTTCACAGGTGTATTAAGGCCCGTGTACTTGGTGCAGCTGCTTAAGACCAATACTACATGTTATATTATATTATTTTGTTATGAGCATTTGAGATGTAACCACAGAGATACCAGAGAGCAGTCTCTCGCTAGGGGACGGGGCAGACTCTGACAGAGCAGTACACATTCTGGAGAGTCATTCAACATGGAGTGTTTGGACAGCTGACTGCCACAGCTCTCATTCACAGCAGTCGAGTGACCAGGAACAAGACGAGGCTGTCGGAAGCAAAGGGTAAGGCAAAAACCACCAGCTGTGTCCTACAGACCACAAGATTTGAATCACACAACACAGGGATGAGCCTAAATACAAGCGTGTTTTTCTGTGTGCAACAACTAGAACAGGTTTTGAAAAGAAAAAATATATATTTTCAGAATTACTCAACGCCTGAGGCCGAGTACACACTTGCAACACCCACGCTGAGCAGCATCAAGAGAATCCATCTATAACCACGGGGAGAAATGATATGGTACATCAAAGAGTACCTGTATAACCTGTATTAAAAACACCTCATGTTAAGACAAGAAGAAACAACACAAACACAGGGTGGAAAGGAGCCAGCGCACTACATGGTAAAGTACATGAATACAGCTTGTGGCCTGTGAAAGCCTATACTACTGCCAGTTGTATGTAGCCTGGCTCCGGGCATCTTGCAGTGACAAAAGCATTTGCTGCAAGCGTGTACAGTAAACGTACATATATTGCAATTTATTTGGGACCTTTGAAAGATGCGTTCAGTGTCTTCATCCAACTGCCTCTCTTCCGTGTGTCCTCCTCCCCCAGCCAGGACACTAGTGACTCATTTGATCCCGGTCGCAAAACTGCAAACGTTGTGCACAATGAAATGCTACTTTTCAGCAAAGGATAAGAGCTATTTGTGTCAGTGGCCTTCACATAAAACTAATGCTGCCCAGAGTTTATGGTAGAAATCAATACCCTAGCTTTCACCACAAGCCCAGAAGGAGATCTTTACCGCCCGCGCCCCGTTTGCCCTCACAACATCAACATTTGAGACATTTTGTAGCCTAAACTGAAACGAATCTTCAACTGAAACAAATAGGCTTGCTGTTTTGAATAATACGTTGCTCGGTGCACCGCCGCTTAAGAAAACAGAAGCAAATAGACAAAACATGAGAAGATGACATCTTTTGACAACACACACACACACACACACACGTAGGAGAGAAATGCTGCAAATAAAAAAGGTAAGCACAATCACATTCTCCAATTTGATCAACGCCTACGTGGCAACATAGGTGAGCCACGCTATTTTAAAAATGACAAATATGTCGAGCACTTGTTCAAATATTACGTTCAAAAATGTTCTAACGTTTACTTTAGTTTGGAGAAGTGTCTATCTGCCTACTAATCTATGCATCTATTGTGTTGTCAGTCCTGCTGTTGTGTGTGCAGCATGTTACTGTAAGTTACTCTACATGTTTAAGTGACAACACACAGGCAAGTGTGCAAGTACATGAGGAAGCTTTCTTTCTGTATATCCCGCTCCAAGCGTTCTTGGCCCAGACTATTGAGGTGTTTAAAACCCAGTAGAGTAAAATTAAATAAAGGATCAGTTTGGGAATGGCTTTATTCGAGCCGATAGCGAGCCACGAGAATATGGCGGGACATGCTCGGGGCATCCCCAGCTTTCTTCGTGTACTTGTGTTTTGGCTATTTGCTGGGGTTTTCTTAAGTTGCTGTGCGTTAAGCTCTCCCAGCCGCCGCGCAGGCCAGTGCATTTGCATTACTTAGCTCATAGGCCTATTTCACTGAAGACATTTCGACACGTCACCGATAGACGAGCGCAGGTGTGTGTGTGTGTGTGTGTGTGTGTGTGTGTTTGTGTGTGTGACTAATAAAAGTGATGGTGGCTGAATTCCCTTTTCGCTTCAGTTTCAGGATCCTGGTATTGCACATGCTGGCTCTGAGTCACGCCTTACTGGGACGCCTAAACGCAACAGATCCGTCGTTAATGTTATTAGTGACACTTGCGCTTGTCCTCCTATTAAAAGTCAAAATGTCTTAGACTTATAGAAAACTTCTAGCCTGTGTTATCATGTTCATATATTTGGACAATTACGTGAGACTCAACAGAAGGGGCTGTACTCAATACCCCCGTTCTGACCACAGATCTGCTGGACTGTATCAACAGGTGCCGCTGACTGAACAGAGGTCACAGCCACTTGACCTTTTAGGATCACACTCGCCTGTCATAAGCCTCGTCTCGGCAGTATCAGGCGGCTCCAGTGGTGGCACTCACGCTGGACTCCATTGAAAGGGAAATGCTCCATCAGGCAGATGTGCTCCACGGTAATCGCCACACGAACCCTCCGCTGATAACAAGTCACTAAGGCCCACACAACCTGCCCCACAGGGATTGAGTTAACCCTGGCAAGTAGCTCACCCTTTGCATGCCACTGAAACAAAGACTCGCTTGTGTTTGACAGAAGAAGAAAAAAATATATGGTTCATATGTTCCCCCCCCAAAAAAAGGGGGAGTTGCATTGGATGACGTGTTGCAAACTGGACTGCCTGGTGCTTTAAACTGACAGGGACACACTAAATCATCCCTACCTGATTGAGATTGGGGGAAGTTAGCTGCGATGGTAAAATAAGGGCTGACCACAGATCTGCCACGCTGTCAAACTGTGAAAACGCTAACGTTACCAGAGGGATTGTAACATTTCTAAAACAAGACGCACAGACGAGTTCAGAAAGGCCGATTAGCACAACCGGTACTCGGCGTTTGATGCGCGGTGTAAGGGGTGACACGTTGCCCTGCCTGTTAATATCGGTCTACCGGATAGAAACAGAACGGGGTCCTTTAGTGAACGGCAACACCTGCCGTCCTACGACACGCTGCTGGACCCACGTCAGCTTCACGTCCGCTGGTTAGTCAACCAAGGCCTCACAACTGTCGCTTCTTCTAAAATAATAATATATATACACACATTTATGGTGTGAACCGTGTCCACAGACGCTGCTCGACCTACCTTTGCCATTCTGCCACGCTGTGTACCAGGACAGGCTGAGGAAAGACGTGAAGAAAATAATCGCAGTGGCCACAGTTCCATTTCTGAGCCTCATCTCATTTCAGCGATGCCTCCCCTCGGCTGAGTGTCGGGGACCCCGGAGCTGCCGCTGCCGCCCTCCCTCCTTCCTTCCTTCCGTCCGTCCGTCCTTCCTCCGTGACTCTCTCTCTCGCTGCCTTCAGGGTGTTGAGGCGGGTGTAGGCGCGGGCATGTGGGGTGCGGGGGAGGGGGGGGGGGGGGCGTCAAAATGTTTTTAAAAAACCCAAAAACCGCTCTGGTTTAAAAAAAAGGGGGGGGGGACCGTGAAGACGGACTTGTGCTCGGTCGTACCGTCGGCGTCGGTGTGCGTCTTTCCTGGTCGTTGTTCGGAGGGCTGTGAACTGGCTCCTCCTGTAACGTTATCGCGCGGCGATCGGTCACGAGCCAACTGACTTCCGCGACAAGACAGCTTACATGGTCGGTTAAGAGGGGACAAGCTAGCTGCCGATAAAATCCATTGTCATTTTTCTTGTTTGTTTGTTTTTTTGCAGCCAGGCGTTAGCTACAAGTTACAAGTAGAAGGCATTTTCGAGAGTGTGGAGGTCGGTCCTCCGGGATTGGCTGCTCGGCCTCTGACGGTGGCCGACAGGCAACGCCTCAAATCACGACTGGCAACAGATGAATTTAAAAAAAAATATATATATATATATTAAAACAGCGTGTTGCTCACTCTACTTCCTGTTGTTTCCTTAACGATGCCACCGACGCCCCTTTTTCAGACATGGAATTAATTATTAAAACATTACTGGCGTCTTCTGTCCGGTGAAGTGCTGCTGGTTTCGTCGTTCATGCGTAACTTTTGCTTTAATGTTTTTTAAGACTTCATTCAGACGTGACTGCGATACTCACAGAACGAGCTGCGTGCTCGCGCGATATTTGGCACAAAGCCAGAAAGGAGAGTTGTGTCAGGATGAATATATGGTTGTTTTTATTTTGACCTTGTATGTAACTAAGTGCATTTACTCACGTACTGTACTTAAGTACAATTAGGATGTGCTTCTACTTGAGTATTAACATTTCATGCTACTTTATAGACCTCATTCTACACCACTATACTATACTTTTGGAAGGGAATAATGTACTTTTCACTCCACCACATTTTGATGTTTTATTATGGCTAAAGCTACCCAACAGTATATCAAGTAATTACAATTAGTCTCACCTGCTGCAACATTAATGCACCACAATATTATATTATAATCCAGTGATATATTATTCTGAAATGGGTCATTCTGCATAATGAGTACTTTACTTACTAAAATTAAAGAGTTCAACTGACAATTGTGTTAAGTTTCGAGGTGGCAGTACCATGAAATTATGTGACCAACTTCTGTTTACCACTGCGACTCTTTATTTTACGATTAGAACGCGCGCCATCTAGTGGCCATTCCCCTCAACTGCGTTAATGCAGGTGACATTTGCATGATCAGTTTGTTGAAAGCTAAGAACACGGCCCGTCCCTACCATTAAACACCAAGAAACATCTTCACATTGGAAGATAAGATTTCACGTTTAAATGTCAGCTATAGAGGTTATCTATGATAACAAATGTGGAGAGGGAAGACTTTTATCAAAATACTACTTCCTGTAAAATCGTATTATAGGCCTACACTCAACCTTTTAACTCTACTTAGGCTAAAACTTAATTTTTGTGTGGCACAGGGTATCAGAGCATGTTGCTAATTTAGGAAACAGCAGCTACATAGTCTTGCTAATATTAACTGATGTGAACATATAGTCTTAATCTTCCTAAATGTCTCAAAATTAAAAGTCAGAGCTCAGAAGTGTTGACCTTACAGTTCCTTTTGAATGTTTAAATGCTAAATGAACACAACAAATACACCTTTTATTTTAAAAGTATGCACAATAATTGCGTGTGCTGACATTCATTTATTTTTTCAAACGGCACACATATTTTACTGCAAACCCATAAAAGAGAAATCAAGTTTATAAAGAATATATTAAATTACCATTACCGTGACCATTACATTTAACTAGCTTAATGACTTTAAAAACATTCACACACACACACACCAAACTTAGGAAACCGATTTTGTGCGACAAGCCATGTTGAGAGGCAAAAGAGGAACGAGTGAAGAATATTCACGTTCACAAATTAAAATAGCAAGAGTATTTGGGGGGGGGGTGTTAATGCACATAGCTGCTTTGGGAATTCTTGCCCCTTATTAGGGTGTCATCTGTGGTGTAGACAGCTGAACTGATCTGTGCAGGACATGATTCAGAGGGAGGGATGTTCTCAGAAAGGCGTAGCTTTAAAGTAGTCCTCCAGCGGAATGAGTGACGTGCCTCCGATCCAGTCCTGCAGCCAGACCTGGATCAGCTCCAGCTTCATGAAGAACCACTTGTGTCCCACTGGCCACTTTGCCATCACAGGGTGTCTACAAAGACAAGAGCAAGGCATGAAGACACATGTGCCAGATATTGTTGTTTTCCCTAATTTTCAGGGTCGGAGGAAGTCAACGTGTGTTCACACCCTGCTACATCTTCCACTAGCTGAGTTACCTTGAGAACATTGCCTCCTTTGCAAACACAAGCTCCTCTGGGACCACCTCCACCATCTTGCCTGTTAGTGTGAGTCGAGCACATCTTGGATCCTCTGGATCATACACCATTTGCCTGAAACCCAAACCATGTTACTATTGTAACACACAAACACACACAATAGGGGTTCTAGCCTTTCTGAGACACTCAGTACCTTGCAGCCATTTAATTTAGCCGAGGTTTAATCACCAGCCGGGCAAAGCTGGCAACTGCCCCAGGGCCCAAAAACGCACCGACGGTCAACTGGTTTGTATTAATTATATTGATACGTAGTTTAAAATAAGCACCACTAAAAAAACACAATCAACTGGCATGATAAAATCTGTAAGGCTGTTTTAAAGACCTTCATTATTTCAGTTTTGTGCTTTGTATATTCCTCAAATCATTTTTGTTTAGTGAGATTGCCACACAGCAAACCTTTGTGCCAGGAAGTATTTCAGCAGAGAAAAACGGTACATATTATTTTTTTTTGCCTTTGGACCCTTTAGTAAATGAATCTGGTCGTGAGCTCAGGGGAGTGCATTAAAACATGCGGCTTACCGGCAGAATTCTCCCTCGGCCTCTGAGAATGTGAGAGACGCATAGGGGTTACTGTTCAGGTCTGATACGGTGCTGTCCATCGGAGTCACATAAAAATAGATGACTCCAGTGCTGTTGTCCAGGGGTCCATCGCTGATTGAGAAGATGTTCCCGAAGGGGAGACCTTTGATCTGTGCGAGGAAGAGGATATTACACCAAAGACACCTTGTTGCAGAGAAACTTCAGTGACGACAACATAATTCATTTAAATTGGTGGGAATCTTTCTTTTTCAATGTTAACAGCATCTGGTAAAGCTATGACATGAAAGCTACGATCTGCCACAACAGATGAGTTATCAACATTCATTTTTATGTTATTTCTGTGGTTTGGATTAATCAATATCTGTAAACACTGAAAATGCTCACCCTCTGCCAAAACTGTGAGAATGAACAACAACAACAACAACAACAAAGCGACTAAATGCACTTTTGAAATCACCCGAAGGTCTGGAGCTGCAGCTAACAATAATTGACATTATTGATTAAATAGATGAATTCATTTCCAGTTGCACAATGTAAAGTCTTCCCCAGGTTGCTTAAACCAAAATGTAGAAATACTATGTTACAAGTACAAGGAGGCAAAAGTACAACATGCTACTCAAAAATGTAGTGGAATATAAATATATTTACTTAAAGTTGAAATACTTTAAGCAACTGCAAGTGCCTTTAAAACTGTACTTGGGTAAATGTACTTGGTTGCTTTCCCTCACTGGGCCTCATAAACTCTGCTACAGCCCTGGAGGTGTACTTGTGAGGAGATGTTTAAGCTTGTTTGGCTAGTCCTGTTTCACATACTGAAAAGCGTTGACTTGCATGTTAGGCTACAGGAGGACCACTTCCACCACCCCCCGCGTGCGTTACCTTGTCTTGAGTTGAAATGGTGGCCAGATGTCCCCAGTCACTGTAATGAGCGATGTATCTGGCGGTCCTGGCGGTGTCCTGGTGCGGGGGAGGACCGCCGCTGCTGCTCATCTTCTCCAGCCGGTATGAAAACAGGCGAGAGGAGAGCTGCGCCACGTCGTCGCTCTCTGACTTGACCAGCTCGCCGGGGCTCTCCGCGCCGTCTCCGAGGACGTCGGAGGACGGGTACGCCCGCTTCCACAGCCCCGCGCTGTCCACCAGCAGCGCCGGGGCGACCTCCTCCGACAGGTCCGCGTCCTCCGCCACGTCGTTGGAGGAGACGACCCACGACACCGAGCTCCGCAGGGTGTAGCTCTGACACAGACACAGGGCGCTGGCGAACAGCGCCAGGGGGAAACAACAGGCCCTCATGTCGCTGAGTTTGGAGAATGGCCGCCCTCGTCCACTCTCTTGTTTACAACCTCACGTGTGTGCTTTCGTGACACGAGGAGATTTTGCAATAGAAAGCAGGCTTACAGCGACCCCTACTGAACAACTACGGAAATGTATTTTCTAATCGATCCATTTTGTCTGAGGAAAAACTTGATATTTACACTGAATTATCTTTTGCTTAAATAGTGGTGGAAGGTAAACTAACATTGAATCAAGCACAAGTTTGGGGTACTTGATAAAGAATATATATATATATATATATATATATATATATAGGCTAAGTATAAGTAGTCTTCTTACATATTTTCATGTGAAAATGTGTAGTTTTCACATTCTGTACATACAATTTGCTTTGGTTTTTTGGTGCATAACGCTCAGAATAAACATAGTATGAGACAAGAAACATTTGAAATACATACATATGAAGAGCTGTACAGTGTTTACAACAAAAGAGGATGGAGTGCAAAAGACTGACTAAGAGTGTGCAAATTATATGTAGGAAAAAAACACATCATTATATATTAGATCGTCATTGCACCACGTTATTACTACATGACGCCATCATCAACAACAACAATGCAATGTATGACGTCAATAACTGTATATATTTTCTTTATTTAGTCATTTAAAATCTTCCCCTTAGCTATCCGACAAATGACACAAAAACCCCAAATTAGAAATTGTATTATTTTACATAAACTATTAACAGCAGTGACATGCTGAATTACATAAAACATTATTCAGAAATACCATTTATCTTGAAGTGCTTGTTGTGGAGAGGGATGAGAATTAACTTGGGCCTTTTCAATATATACTCTCTCTCTCTCTCTCTCTCTCTTTCTCTCTGTTTCTCACTATAATATTAACCAATTACAGTTCAATATGTAAACTCAACAGAGTTGAATCAACACCTTTGTGACAGACTTACCAAAAATTCAACATAACATTTTATCTGCCTGCTGTTGTATGTTCATATTATTGTGTCCACAGCAATATATCGGTCTGTCTGCTTTCCCTCTCAGTCCATGGACTTATCACTCCAGGCCATTGATTTTCTTTTTGCCAGTTCCATCCAGGACGGCTGGCCACTGTCAGACATGGACTGCAACGCCGATGACATTATAGGTGACGATGACGGCGATGTAGACGGTGCCACGTTTTTCCGCAGCCATCTGTCCTCACGGGGCCTGTCTGGAACTTTATAGGGACTTGACTCTGAAAGAATAAAATGGTGTCATGTTGCTGCACATGGAGATACTGAATACAACAGGTGTAACTGTAATGAATGTGTGTCAGCGCACCTGCAGGTTTTACTCCTTGTCTTCCCTCTGGTTTTGTGTCTTTGCTTAGAGGCGTCTGTTTGGGCGAGGCAGCGGATTCACCTGATGTCTGCGCTTCTGTTTGAGCTTTCTTCAATTCCACCTGAGAAAGACCGTGAGTTAGATCATCTCCTCAGGACTAGTTACCCTAAAAAGCCACAACATTGCACTGGCTGATATGTTCTTTCATTAGGACGAACATGGGAACTGTAGTTAATTTTAATTCAACCCCACACACAACATCCGGCTTGCTATTGTAAATAGTCACCAGCACGCTAAAGCCAAAGTGGCTAAAATTAGTCCCCTACGAATGCACTATTTACTTCTGTTTGATTTAGGTTTGCCACAAACTACAGTGCCCAGCTGTAATTACAGAAATTACGGAGCCTTTTGAAAACATGAAATCATATTGGTGGCTTGATTTTTAAGATCTATATATTTTATATATATATATATATATATATATATAAATATAAGTCCCAAGAAGGAACAAATTGAGTTTCTTAAACAGGATAGGGAAGTCAGAAAGTACTGAGAGATTTACAGTTAAATGTGGTATGAAAGACAGTTACAAAGAAGTACCACAAACCCCCTTGGTTCCAGTGTGAGTGGTCCACTCAGCCCGTTTCTCCAAAATGGCAGCCTTTTCGCTAATTGGCCCGGCCCATACTGCACGTCTTTCTGACACTGATGCACCCTCTTTTTCCTGCACGGTGGCCTCTCTTTCGCCTCTTCCCACGGCGGAAAGTGGGGGAGGAGCTGGAGCTGATGAGGTGGTAGAAACTGAAGTTAGAGCTGGAGTTGTGGATTTTGGCTGGTTGGCCAGGTGAAGACCTCGATTGCTCCTGGGGGACTGCTGCTGGCCCGAGGAAAGGTAAGACTGTGCAAGAGACTGTGTGACGCTCCCTTGTGCAAATTGCGGCGAGGTGTCAGGAGACGGGGCTGTCCGTGCGTTGGTCTGTACAGTTGTATTTGGGAGTGACTGGGGTTCATTGGTTTGTTTTGATGTTTGTGGTTCTCTGAAGGTGTTTGACTGAATGGGCGATGCTGTTGGCGTTTTCTGTTGCGCTGCCATTGGTGATGGTTTGGTCTGTGCTTGACTTCTACTGTGCACTGTTTCTACTTTGACTGCATCAGTTGATGGTTGATTTGCAGCCTCTTGCGGTGCTGCACTTGGTTGTATTTTTACAGTCTGCGTCTGTATCTGTGCCCCAGTCGGTACGTCTGTTTGATTCGTTGTCTGCACCTGTGCTTGTGGTCGAGCCGCTGTCTGCGCCCCTGTAAAATCTCTGGGAAATCTACTAGTAAAAAGCTGCTGGATGCTTCTGGTCTTTTCCATCGCCAAGCTCATCCAGGACACCTCTTGCGAGGCCGTTTGGGGGGCAGGCTGGGGCGGCTGGGGCTCCTGAGGCACTGCGAGGGCAGTTTCAACTTCTTTGGGGGATGAGGAGGTTGTTTGGACTTTGTGAGGATCGCTGGTAGATGGCAGGTTATGCTTAACTTGAAGGGAGGGGCCACATGGGGTTGGATCTAAGGAGTGACACAGTTCAGTTAGACACACTTGGCAGCACTGTAAAAGTTAGCCTGAAAGGTATTTTAATGTACAAGTGCAAAGGTCCCCTGTGATCAGTAAAAATCTTATCACTCTAGACTGTGCTGTGTGAAAACTACAGTGTGCATCTGTGCAATTTTTAACCTTATAAGGAACTGAAAGATAATGATAGTGGCACAAGAAGAGATGAACCTGAGATTAAACATTTTGTGCATGGCAAAATCAAGATTTCTCAGACTCACCAGTCAGTCGGAGGTCTGCAGAGTTGGACGGGGTACTAGAGATGTTTGTCGACAGTTCTTTAGCCATGTGGGGGGCATTGCCGCTTATTTCCTGCCTTTTTTGTTTGTCACACGCTGGTGGCTTCGAATTCTGTTTTGAAGAGGCATCGGACTGCAATCTCGTCGACTGAGATGTGGAGCGCAGTTTAATGCCAAACGCCGTCTTTGATTCTTCTTCCTCCTCGACCTCCTGTTGTTCCACTGCCTCGACCACCACCCCCTGGCTCCTCTCCGCCCCCTCCCCCACTACAGCGCCTGAATTAGTGGTTACATTTTTAGATGGATTCACTGATTCCACCTTTTTGAGGCTGTCCCTCCTGTCCCATGGAAGACCTGGGGTTTTGTATAGACCCCCCTCTTGTCTGAGTCGTCCCACAGCAAAGGAGCCCCCTCTTGGCTGTAAGTCTCTTAGTTCTTCCTTTTCCCTCGTGTTTGAAAAGGGTTTATCCTCTGTTCTGTGCCTGGCTTCAGTCTGTTCCAGCACTCCCACAAAACTGCCTGATCGGCGTCTTTCTCCATCTCGGCTTTTGGCAGTGGTGATGGAGAAATGGAAGGATCCGGATCCCAGGGCGGGTCTCGTTATTCCTCTTGTGCTTTCTGTCTCACCTTGAACCTGCTGGTGAGCAGGGGAAGACCTGAACGCCACAGCCGAGCCAAAGCTAGTGGGGAGCTGGTCGGTGGAGACTTCGGTCATTCCAGACTTGTTTAGAGTCTTTCTCTTGTCGTAGGACATCGCTTGTGTGTCAAAATCTCCCTCTCCTTTGTCCTTCAGTTCTGACTGTATAAAGGATGAACATGGCCGCTCACTGGCTGTTACATCTGGTCTGTGAGGCTTAACTCTAAGTACCTGGGAGGGCACAGGAAGAGCTTGGTCCTGTTGGCAAAAAGTTAAGCTGGATGATTTGGATGCTGCCTCTGCTGTGATTGGTGCCACCTCTGGGGATTTTGAAGGAAGACGCTGAGGTGTAATAGGGAGTTTGGCGCCTCCCTGTTCTGTTTCCGATGTCACCGCCTCTTGTGTACCAATCCGTTGCTCTTCCTCTCTCACAGGCTCGGGGTGGTTGATGTTGTTTAGGGTGTTTAAGTGAGACCTTGAGTCATCCTGTGAAGGAAAAAGGGAAGTCAAGTGCATGAAGTGTGTTGTGTGTGTGTGTTCATTGTGTTCATCAAAAACAAGCATGTTCACTCACTGCAGCGGGTCTCTTCTTGGTGCTGGCCCTCTGGTTTCTGGGCTTGACAGACATCCGGTGACGTGCAGCAGAGGTATCCAGGCAAGGGGTGAACTGGGCTGGAGAACTGAAGTCCATCGGGGGTTCAACAACCGAGGGATTGGAGGGGGCAGAAAGAGGCAAAGGGAGAGACGGAGTCAGGGGCACAGGTTTGGCAAGTGCAGGTTTGGGGGTGGGTGAGAGTGGACGAGTGGGTGGCTGGAAAATGGCCTGAAAAAAGAAAGAAAAATCATAATTTAACGTGGCATGGCATAGGGCTATATTCAGCATTTTACTTATAGTAAAAACAACAATGAGGTGATCCTAGAAACCTCATATAGTTTATTGCTCTGTGCCATAGAGCTCCATTGTTGTCCAAATGTATTAAAAACACCACAACGAGCTACACGTTACACTGGCTGACATGTTCCTTCATTACCATAAACACGGGTGCTCTTTATTTTGGGGCAATCCCACATACACCGTCCTGCTTTGGTAAATAGTGCATATTAATCTGTGTTTGAAAATAGTCCCCAACAATTACACTATTTACTATTGAGTAACGTTTGCTAAAACCACAGGGATCAGCTGTTTAGGGAATACTGAAACTATATATTTGTGACCCACTTTTCACGATTTACGCCTTAAGTGGATATACATGAGTTGGGTTGTAGTGTAGCAGGCAGGGTAGGAAAGTCAGAACATTTTGAGCACGTTTTTGGGTTTTGGCCTTTTCATGGGATTTGTTGACAAAAAAGACAAACATAAAATTTTGACAGCCTTACCAGATCCCGATTCTAATCTCAGATTTGAACCCCCAAGAAGTAAGAAGTAAGACCAAATGTCCACATTTCTAAGCAATTCTGCCCTTGCCAGATGTTGGGTTTTCATAACAACAGCCACAGAAGAACATCATTGCACACAAAAAACACAAACTACTCGTTCCTCCTCTTCACTTGTCCCTGCCAAACTAAAAGTGCAATGGCTCCTGCGGACAGTGTGGCATTTGGATGGAGTTGTGCCGAAGTGGTTGGTGAAAAGCAAAGCAAATCCATTCAGGCTATGCGTCTATAAGTGAGTCTGACTGAAATCCACTTAACATCATAAAAACGTACCCTCAAATGTGTCTAAACTGAGCTTGAACTGATCAGATATGCAGATAACAGACCATGTATCACTTAAGTGGGATAATAAGTCACCTTGCTGAGGGCTCCCTGGGTTGTGAGGTCACCTCCTGAGATCTCAGGGGGGCTGTGGGGAAGACCGTCATCCTCGGAGCGGCTTCCCAGATCCTCTGATCGTCTGATTGGCAGAACTAGAGGTGGCGGCCCCAAATGCATCTTCTGCTGCTGAAGCTTCATCTATAACACCAGATTTTTTTTTACATTGAGGCCCAGCCCAACGGCTAATAATAAATATTATATATATATAAAAGGCTATACCTGCAGTGTTTTGATCTTGCTGTGGACATTTTCCTGGGATAAGACCCTGGCTGGTTCAGTGTCTGTCAGATCCTGATCAGCCAGAAAGATGCTCTCATGGGACAATGCCCTTGATCCCATCATCCCCTCGGAGCATCTGTGGTAGCAGGAAGGGAAAAGCAGAAGAGGGGTGAAGACTAGACATCAGAACAGAAATGGAGCTGTAAAGCTAATTTACTATCATGTTGACACTCACGCCAAATCTTCCTCTGATCCAAGTCCCTTTCCTGCCGTAATGTCACTTTCCGACTGGCTGAGTTTGGCATTTCTCTCTCCGCCTGCTCTCTTACTCCTCCCGAAGAGACGAGTTTTCAGAGACTTGAGCTTGGACTTTTTACGTTCTAACAAAGATAGATGAGATGGAGACAGATCCAGGTCAGAGCAGCTCACACACACACACACACACGTACAGAAATCACATAGTGTCCTCTCTACACCCTATATATTCTTTTATATTCTTTTCTAATTGTTAGATGAGACGAATTTCAACTTGTGTTGTAGATTATGATCTGTCATTGACAATAAATGGTGTGTGGGGTGTGTGCTAGTCACATGCTTCAATGTTATGCTAACAAAGTCCTTTTATTTTCTTCTTTTTTTACTACCTTCTCTTCACCATAACGCTCTTGTGCGAAACTACGGGAAAACGACGGGAAATCTCACCTGGAATGTCCTCAGTGCTTTCTTCTGTATCTCCAGAGAAGGTCTCCATCGGTCTGATCCCTTAATGAAGTGCAGAACAGACGACGGGAAAGGGGTGTGAAGAAAGGCACCAATAACGAGAAGCAACTGTATCAGCACGAACCTCAGGCTCACAGTTTTTAGAGGCTTGTGTCACATGCCGGAGGGCGTTTAACTCGGTGTGAATAGTCCAGTTGTGTGTTCTCTGCTCCCTGGCAGGCGCACATAAGCACTTAATGCACTCGTGTGATAACCTGAAGATGTGACACTGGACTTGAGGTTCAAAGGTTTATTTGTATTGTCAGGAACGGGGCAAATCTTTTCTGTAGCTAGGTGGGGCGTGCTGAGGAAACTCTGTGCTTAGGATGAACAAAATCAGAAGCTTTTACAAAAGGGCCATGCGCAGTAGAAAACACATAAAATGCAGTGTCATCAAGAAAAAGCACACCATGTAGAGGAGGCATTAGGATAACTAATATTACATTGCACAAGTAGGAGTATACATAAATACCACACTGTCACACAGCAGTGCAGCCTGGGTATCATATTTTGTGAACAAAGCAAAAGCTAAAATCTTGCTCTCAGGCAGCTTTACTTATGCAACACTTGACTGACAGACATCCGGATTGAGCTGATGTGTTACTGGATGCAAGATTCACTGCAGAGTGCTTTTTCCCTTTGTTTCACACACTTTATTTTGTACCCTGCCCTGCAGCTGTTGTTCTGTTTGAGATATAAATTGCACCATTTTCTGTGAATACAGTTCACCCTAGGAACGGAGCACGATCCTGTGCAGTTATGGGTGCCTGATAAGACAACATGTGTCAGGTTATAGATAAACATGCAAAGTCCACTCTGCACCTCTCATATCGCCCAGACTGCTCTCAGAAGACAAGCACGCCCTACTGAAAAGGATACAAGCGCACTAATAACCTAGGACACTACAGAATAAGTTACATGTAATATTTGACTTATACAACATTTGAACATCTTGCCCCACAAAATACATTTCAACCTGTCTGGATTCACCACCACAACCCCTGAATGAAACTGAAGTGTTCATGAATCTGGCCGTACCTCAGAGTTTTGTCATCCAGTGAGCCAAGCTAGGGTCCCAACAGAAACAAAGGATAATCCTGTGGATTATTGACATTGCAAAGAGATCCCTGTAAGATTTCACAGCACCGTAATCCACAACAACAGCTTAATCACAAAGAACAATATTCACCTGACAGTCAAAGGGAAACTGCTTCTATTTCTCAATGTGAAAACCTGTTCAAACACACACACACACTCACACGCCGTTTAGTGCCAAAAATGAGTGAACTTACCCAGTGCCTGGCAGCCGCACGTCTGCTTCTCTTCCAGCCTCTTTGCCCTCCTCTCTACGCCGAGTTGTTTTCCTCGGCTGTGCCACTGTCCTAATGTTTAAACCTCAGGCTTGCATCGTTCCCATCTGCAGACGGAGGGAGATCCAGAGGGAAGGGAGTGAGGGAAGTGGAAGGAGAGAGAAAAACAGGCAGGGAGAGAGAGAGCGAGAGAGAAGGCGACACTCGGCGACAGGGTAAGCAAATGCACAAAGAGAAAAGAGGACAGAAGAAAATGAGAGTGAGAGAGAGAGAGAGAGAGTGGGAGAGAGAGAGACAGATACTCTATTACATTAGTGGCACACTGTGGCCCTCTGCGCTAAGCTTCTTATAAAACGCTAACCTGATTTTAGGCCCAGAAATGAGAGTAGAGGGAAAAAAAATAAAGCTCCAGTCAGAAAGAGGACAGGCATGCAGGAATTACGCCTCATAGAACTGTTTACACATTACACCGGGTCGCTTACCCCCCGGACGATCACAGAGGGGTGTCTGTGTGTCTGTGTCTGTGTGTGTGTGTGTGTGTGTGTGTGTGTGTGCGTCTTAGAAAGTTAATAATTAAAAATAAAAATAAAACACTAGGAATTAGCCATCTCCCAGCCCTGGTGGGATCCAGAGTTCAAATCCAAATGTACCAGACTGGAGTTAAAATAATCTTTTATATCATCCCACAGAATTGATACAGCAATGTGTGTTGTATTTATAAATACTAATACAAGTGCAAAGTTCAGACTCCAGTGGGCTGTCCCGGTGGTCTAGTGGTCGAGGTCTTTACCATGTAACTGCAGTGTCTCTGGTTTCATTCCCAAAATGCACACATGTTAAGGTAGTATTCAGAGATGGGAGCACTATCTAGGCCACTGGGCTACAATCAACGAGAGGGAGGGCAGCTGGAAGTGGAAAGCAAACCTTTGCATCCACATTTTTGTGTCTGGGTGTGTGGCCAATTGGCTCCTCTGATGAGGCTCCTCATCACACAAATCCTTATCTCTTCCACCAGAATATAAACCCAGTGCGTGACATCTGGATTAGATGCAACCAATCACATGCCATATGTCAACAGACCACACTGACATAAGAGTCTGGGAGGTGGTTTGGCAGATAGTCAACCGTTCATGGACTTATTGTCTGTTCTCTGCACATAAGGGACACTATGCGTGCAAGCTTGTCTTATCTGATAATGTGATCGCAGCTGATGTGTTGTCCTATATGAAAGCTGTCTGTACATATTGAAATACACGGCATGTTTACAGCACTCACTGCAGCCTTTGCCCTCTCCACTCATGGGAAACAAAGGCACCGACGTGTGTTACAGTTCCGGTCATCTCTGGTTCATGTGGTTTCCTGATGGATTATAATTTCTTCCTCTCAGAGCCCAGATGAGGATATGGAGATTAAGGTCGATAGATAATCCCATCACGCCGCTGTTTGACCTCATGCTGTTTGAACTATTAATTCAAACAAACAGTTTCCCATGAAAGAGATATTTTTTACCATGATTGCTATATTATGGGGAAAATATGTTTGCTATAACGGGACTTGACCAATATCTGAAACCCTGTGAGTTACACCAAAGCACTGCAACCACAGCCTGACTCTTCTCATACATTCTATTCAAAACATTTTAATGATTTAGACTGTGGCATTAACCATTGACTAGATGCCACTGTGCTTTTCGTGAATGCCAGGAATCCATCTGTTCTCTTCTAAGTAAATAAATAAACTACACTTTTAAAACCGCTAGATTTCCAACTATCCCCATAACCCTTTACAAAAAGCGTGTCTGGAACCGAGGAGAGATAGAATAAAAACAAGGTTTTTATGTTAGGCCTACCTGATAAGGCTGCTGCTGCATTTTGTGGAGTTGGAGTAAAAAGCAGCTAAAGACTGTGCACATGCACATTTCAGCCCATTTTACATAATGTGTAACGATTTTGTTTTATTTGTTCATTAAAAAGATCCCCATTAGCTGATGAAACAAACATAAGAGAGTTATACCACCTACTGTGAAATCAGCCATCTGCATGCCAATAAATACCTCTGCATATTATTTTTTAAAAGATTTTTTTATTTTTATTAGCCGGTTTAGCAGATTTATGATGGCTCTGTTTCTTCAATGATTTAGTCCTTGAGCTGGGTACCACAATGTGACCGTTACCAGCAAATCTGGTGTTGTGGTTATGTGTGTTATTTAAGAAAAAGATTTGGTCAAATAGAAATATTGGAATCTTTTAGTTAATGGTACAACTGAACAATGTGGCCAAGCTTTAGGAAACCCTTTGATCAACTGTGAGGCATGAGAGGTTGCAGTGCAAGTTCCAATAGAGCTGCGCAGAATAAATCCAGCAGCCCTGTTTTCTGTAACTTGTAATTTAGCATGACAGGTGACTGTCAAGGACCAAGCCCAGCAATTTAGCTTTGTTCACCTGTTGTATGGGTTCACCAGATATGGATGGCTCCAGTTTTTGGCTTAGAAACCAATTTATGTCTTGACCCAAAGACGATATCTTTAGTTTTGGATATATTTAAGGCTAATTGATTTGTTTTAGTCCAATCATATAGAAACCTGAAACTGGAATAAGCAACAATATTCAGTGTAATGTGGTCAAAAAATCCAGTCACTAATCCTGTAAGATTAATTATTTTATTATATTCTTATACGTGTGAATTTGTATTGAATGGTACATTTTTAAATGTAAAACACTGAATATAAAATAGCTGGACAAACTTGAAACCAGGTTACAATCAAATAATAAAACAAAGAGATGTTGTATGACATTATTAAAGCACTTTTAATATAAATGTTAAAACATTTTTGTTTTTCCACCAGATGGTGGTATGACACCCAAAAGAAGCACCTTCCTTGTAAAAAATCATAAACCACCAATTTACAGCAAAAAAGTTAAAAAGTCATAGTAAAGAACCCTTAAAAAGTAAATTATGGGATAAACTGCATATAAGACATGTCAGAAATGTCCAATAAATAGCCCACAGAAATATAGAATTCATTATACAGCACAGTATAATGACAAACCAGTGTGACAAAAGGCATCACGTACGGTAAAACCTCCTGACAAAAAGTGCTCAGCTACACAACTGTTATAAGGCCGTATGTTAAGGCAAATCCAACAACGCAGCAGATGTGTCTGTGTGTCATGAGGGCAGGAAAGTGGATTAATATAGAAATGGAAATTCAAGCTTTATGAATCTCATAGTGTCTTTGTGTGTTTGGTGTGAAAGATGTCTATGTTGGTCTCCTGGCACTGCCTGAGGTCATAGTCACAATATCCAATAGAGAATCGTCCCTGGAAGACAAAAATGAACACTTCTCAGAACCAGAACTCCGCGTGTTGATTCGTAGACATTTAGTAACTCTGACAATGACAACATTAGAAAATGACGATTATGAATTAGTATGAAGTCTCACCTTAGGTCTCTGGAAGTAATCCAGCCCTCTTCCTATCTTGATGATCCAACCATTGTCAAACCTGAAAACACAATTCACTTGGGATTTCTGCCACAAAATAAAGCCTCTATAACAGAGAGTGAAGGCTAATGTGAAAGTAAAAACTGTGCAGCAGGAATTTCTTTTTTTTAAAAAGGAACCACCATTTGAAAACTACTTTTAGGCTATACTGTTTTAATATAAGCTACATGTGTGCTTAATATGGGAGTTGCAGCTTTACCTGATCTCCCTGTCATGTATAGTGGAGGAGTACTGCAGATCCAGAGTCACTCCCTGAGCACTGAGACTCTCTTTCAGCTCTGCCAGAGCGTTGCTCTGTTGGCGACTGTCCACCTGCAGGACAGGATGAATGGAAGTGAAACCACGGCACAAACTGAGACAGAGGAGACTGCTATGGCCGCCGTGCATTCACTATGTAGCGTGGCCTCGTTCGTTAGTTAACCTACTTCGTCCTGTGTAGTGAGGAGATGGATGTTTTTCACCTTGCAGGACGCTTTTAGAAGCATCTCACAGAAGCGCAGGAAGTTGTACAACTGTGGCGGAAAGAAGAGGGGAGGAGTTTGTTTGACATGTTGAGTTTGGTAAAAAAAGGTACAGGAGTGCTTTGAGCAATGGAAAATGGAAAAAAGAGAAAATTCTTAAGTTTTTCCTACGTTTTCGATGAATGCTTATTTAACCAACTAATTATCAGTCACAACTCTGATAATCAATGAATCATTTAAGATCCAAGACAAGCTTTTCAAATATAAGGATTGGCTGCACTTCTGTTACATATCATTGTACATTTGAACATTTTTAATGTTGGTCAGACAAAGTTATCAATTTGAAGACATCAAGACTTTTGTAACCTGATTTGACATAATTTAAGAATAAGGACCAATTGAGCAGCATATAAACTGAAATAATGACGTGCTGATAGTGCTTATTCCCATTTACCCAAACAAGGTAACAATTAATAATATTACCAATTGTCACAACGTGAAACTGGGGCTTTTTGCTCTTTTGCTCAGTTGTTTCTGAGATCTTACTTGGTGGGTGTGCCGTATGTATGGGTCTTCTACCCAGACCTCTGTGAGTGAACTGCTGACGTAGGGCTTGAACAGGGTGTCATAACTGTAACCAGTGGCACCCTCTGCTATTCTAATCTGCTCATGGTATTTCCCATCTGAGAGGAGAGGGAACGCAGAAAGAGACAAGAAATAGAAGTTAGAGGTGGCACAGACAGCAACTTGCATCAATAACCCCCCCCCACACACACACACACACACACACACGTTCCCTTGACTCATTTTACACCAAAATCCCCCAAAACAATGAGCATTTCTACCCTAAACCAAATTACCACACACAATGGGGACCCAGAGCAGGTTAATCCGGCCTTGGCTGGGCCAGGTGCCCCCTTTGCCTTGTGATCAGCCTTTAGTGGTTCTGTTTCTTACCTTCTTTCATCTGGTTCACATGAACTTTGATTTGCTCTGCTCTGTCCATGTAGCCCTTTATCTTATCCCTGTAGTGCCCTCTCTTTGAGTCATCTTTGACAGCTGCTGGCACAAGAACAAGAATAAGTTACGTCTTCGTTGCGGTGCCTCCGGTGTTTGTATGTCTGAAGGGGGGGAGATAGAGACCTTTCAACACGTCTATAAGCAGCTGGATGCCCTCCTGGTAGCAGACGAGAGACTCCTGGAAGCGGCCGCTCTGGTCCAGCTCCACTGCTCGTTTCAGGACGGAGATGGCGGATGTCTCCATCCCTGAAACATGATTTTGTGTCATTGTTCTTGTCTATCCTGTCTATCCTAGTCTTTTTAGAGCTTATAGAATACCAACAGATTGTTCATACTTGTCTACCGACAGGAAAGTCACTGAAAGAAGTGGTACCACTTCCCAACGTGATAGCTACACAAGTGCGCCACAAAAATAATTCCCGACAAACCTGACGGTTCACACATTAGTGGGGTTTTAACAAATACAATACCGATAAAGCACCTGTATTTCACGTTTTATACCACATCTTATTCAATTTAAATATTCTATTCATTTTTCAAATAAATCAAATATCAAATAAAGTTAAAAAGTAACTCTAAGAACCTTGTTAAGGAAACGTTTGTCATCTCGGCGCAGTTTCAATGTAACTCCGTAACGCTTCCGGTCGACACATCCATGGAGGAGACGCAACTGTCACGATACTAACGTGACAGTCCGTTTGCTGTTGATTTTCAGCTTTTGAATTAATTCTGTACGTGTAAATTGGGTGAATATGATATGAATTTAGCTAAGTTTGTGTTTTTTTCCCCCCATAACGGTTGGTTTTGTTTGAACCACGCGCTTATTTTGCGGTTAGCAGGGCTGTAACCTTGGCGTGCATGAGTAGTCTTTTATAACTGAAGAGGAGCTGGTAACCCTACCGAAAAATAAAACATGTCACGGGTCTGTCGCGGTTTTAAGGTAAGAACATCACTCGGTATTTTTCATGTTTCAAACTTGAACTGAGTACTGACTGAAGCAAATAAGGTTTTCTGTATTTTTAAAGGACCTCTTTCTGTCATGGGAAGGCATTTTGTATTTGATTGAGAATTCACTGCCTCTCTGTCTTGAAATATTACTAGTACACATATTAGATTTGACAAAAATCACGATATGTTTGTTTTGTTCAATAATCCTTTCAAAATAGGTACGCACATCCAAAAAGCAAAAGGGGACGGGTGCTGATAAATCCATTTTTCAACCCTACCTTTGTTATTCTCAAAAGTCAGTCAGTTAAATTGTTAATAGTAGACAACTCACTGGGTAATATGTAGAAATCCTCTGTCTCTATTTTTGTTGTGTTATGAACATATATAATTGTAATATATTTTACAAAGAGAAGCAGTTAAAAGAAATCTGCAAATTGTAAATGAGAAATCAAATTACTAGATTGCATTGTTGCAAAAATCCTGCTTAAAATGAAAGCTGCCCCTCTCATTGACTTCCCCACAATGGCAGAACGACCCCAGATATATTAAAGTGATCCTCGCCAGTGTAAACATTATGGCAAAATCAGATTTATACAACTTAAATGTATATTGTTTCACGTCACATTTCCCAACCTTGCAGGACACTGTATTTGTGTGCTTCTCTATTAGAAACAAATCTGCCTCCTATAGCTTATGCTAAATTACCGTGCTTTTCTTTTGACTTTGTCTCGCCACTGTTCGTGTTTGTTTGCAGATCCTGACGGAAGCTGCGCCTTTGTCACATTGCCCGTGGTTTTTGTCTGCACGCAGCAAATTTACCAGAGCAAAGATCCCACAGGAGGTAAGAATCGAGGCAAAAACTGCCGGTTTGCTGTAGGTCGATTTGTTGCACGCAGTTTAATAAATTAGAAATTTGTTAAGGAATCCACATAAGGTGGGTCCTTATTATTACCTAAACTTTTGGTCCTGCCTTGTGTTAAAATCACATTTTAATACCGGTTTTTGTTTTTCTCCCCAGGTTTTTACTGAGAGATGGAAAGAACATGAGAAATATGGAGGTGATCCAGACCAACCCCATAAACTGCATATAGTGACGCGAGTCAAAAGTGTGATGCGGAGACCGCACTGGGAGAAGGAGATAGTGAAACACCTCGGGCTTGACAAGGTAAGGCTTTGTGTAATGCTGTAAGGAAAAACCCCCAAACCCTCAACCCTGCCTTGTAGACTGAAGACACGGCTTTCATCGAGATACATGAGCGTTATAGAGGGATGATTAGCTGTGATTGGACCACCTGAAGCAGATACAGCATCTTCCCACTACAGAGGCACCAAGAACATTTATTATAGCGTTTTCCAGAGGCAGAATTCTGTTGGACTTGTAACGCTCAGTCTTGGATTTGCTTTGCACTCACTCTGTCCTCTCCTCGTCTTGGATTTAGGCACATGTACCTGTAATTCACAAAAATACGCCTGCAGTCAACAGCCAACTGAAATTTGTGAAGCACCTTGTAAGGTAAGATGAATATACAAAAAAGGGGGTAACGTATATTAAATGGTCTCTGCACATCATTAAAGCATGCAGTAAAAACAATCTGACATATCAGATGTAGATCTACGACTTGAGTAACACAAGAGGATTTCACTTTTTTAAGGACGGTCAATAAATACCAATTAAAGCTATTTGTTGATCATTTAAAGAGACTCTTTCCTGGTTCATTCAGGATCCAGCCGCTCAGGACTCCCTACGGACTCCCTGCTGAACAGGACATGGCTGACACCTACATTAACACCAAAGGAGAGTTGATCGTTCGTCGCCTCCTCCAACCAGTAGACCCCAAGGCTATCGAATCATAGCTCCGCTTTGAATCCTAAATATCATGGAAAGTCCTGTTCCCATTGTACTACGCTGAGGAGCAGCTGTGACGTTCGCCCCGACTTCAGTTCAGCCTGATGAAGTGTGTTTTGAGTTATTGGACTTCAAATGAATGTGAGAAATGTTGTCATCAAACTCTATTACAAAGTCCTTCAGCGAACTTACGGAGCAAGAATATCAGCATGACCAGTTTATAAGACCAGAGTAAAAACCTTCTGTGTTTGTATGTTTACTCAGTAGACGTATCCAGGCTCATCAATAAATGCTCATTTAAACACCAACTTATAAGTCATAAATACAGCTGTTAACGATCTGTTTTCTTCATAATTTAGCAACAGGCGATGGTTCAGTTTCTTTAAACATGAGACATTTTGAAATTAAATGCAGTCTGTATCCTCTTCACTTGTTTTTCTATCACCTTCTCTGGTAAGTCAGTTTACTAATAGCAATTGTTAAACCTTATTTCAGAAGCACATGAAGACTTTTAGGGTCCACTCACAGGTGTTTTCCATCTCTATTCCACACTAATTGTATACATCCATCAGCTATATCAACCAATGAAGCGCTTCTGAATGTATGTGATGCAAACCTGAACCAACATTGAAGGGGCACTCCAACAGTTTTACAAAGTAATTCCCTGGGAGGTAGGGTCCAAAAGAAACTGTTGCATTATGGGAGTTGTAGGATCAAGTGTATTTACCCACAATTGCGACTAAAACTCAGGATACATCTGTTTTCATTCATCTCTCACAAGAAACTTCATAGAGCTGTAGAGAAATCACAGGAGCACACATCTTGCAAATCCTTTTATACTTTTTATTGCGTTAGTTAAGTCAAACTCTTGCTACAAGTCAACAAACGTCATGTAAAAATGTATTCTGATGCTAAAGGATGATCTTGGCACTCATGCATCATGGTTTCTGTTCTGACATACACACACAGTTACAAGGGAACACATGAAATAAACAGAACCTAAATGAGCACGCCTGCAATTCAAGACAAAGCTTCAAGGTTTTAGCCAATCAAGAGACCAAATTAACAACACAGTAAAAAGCTAAGAGCTAGTTTACACATGACCGGTGCTCCCTCTGCAATTTGATGTTTCCTTGTTCCTTGAAGTGTTTTAGATTCAAATACAAAACATGGCGGACAATTCATTAAATAAGGATGAAGCTAAAATGATTAGCGCCTTTATAAAATAATTAGACTGAACATGTGGTAAATTAAGTTTGTAATGAATGGGTAAATCACAGAAAAAGAAGAAAAATGAAAGCGGGCTGTCTGCTAGACTTTTTAAACGAGGTAGCCCTGAGAGAGAAAACCAGGAGACTGTCGGTGCTCTTCAGTCATCTCCAGAATCAGAGTCTGAGTCGTAAGCCTGCCCTCTGATGGTTTTCTTCTCCACCTTCGTGAACTTTGTGCCCGACCTCTGCGTCACTGTAGGAGGCTCCATCAGGCTACCACTAGAACAGGGAGGGGAAGTGTGATGTTAAAACCAGGGTGAATTTGTTTTTATGAGCACATTACTATGATTCTGTAGCTATGAGGCCTAAAGAGGTGAAGGACGGGGTCTTCTATGCGCCTCACCTGTAGTTAATAACGTCCGCACAGCCGAGTCGCCATTCAAGCATCTCTGTGGGGAACTCGTCTGTGTTTCCCAGGTCAGTGAAGCCAACAATATAGTCCTTTGTCTTCCCGTCTAATAGCAGGGTCAGCGTAGGAATAACCTTGATCCGCAGCCTCTCTGTCAGAAACGGGGCCTTCTCCACGTTCAGTTTGATGAATTTGGTCTCAACATGCTTCTTTGCCAAGATGGCCAAGTGTTTGTCGAGGATCTTACATCTATATGTAGGGGGCAAGAGGGGAAAAATGACAGCATGCTCAAACAATTAATGTCAATTAAATAATTAGTGTTAATAACACTAAAATAACAATGAACTAAAAGCGGAGTGCTAGGAAAGACTCCTGAAAGTGACATGCTTGTGCTTTTAAAAAGGTGATTTCCATTACAGATTTTTTTTGTGTATCCTTTAGTATACAAAATGTCAGAACATAGTGAACACATTTTTTGTTGTTGACAAAGTTAAAGATTTAATTCACTTTATAATAAAAACAGAAGCACGCTTCACATTTGAGAAGCTGGAAACAGGGAATGTTTGTCATTCCTGCTTGATAACGGTCTGAAACTAATTGATTATCAGTCCTGTTGCATGTTAATGGTCTGACTGACTTTCAAAATCGACTCATCTTTTTAACAGTAGATTACATGCCTCAACTGTGCACCCGCTGCTGATGTAAATAAATACTAGCTATGGACTCACCTGAACGTGGAGTTTCTGTAGAAGTGGCAGACGACATTCTTGCTGTCCTTCACCTCACCGAAAAAGTCTTTCTCACTTGAGATTTCTCTGTACTCCCCGTGGCCTTTAGACAGCCACTCCTTAAAAACAGAGAACCGGGGTCACTGACTTCTAAAGACAACTAAAATTGGCTTTTACATTCGAGCCCAATAACAACATGCAGTCTCTTCTGTTGGCTGATTTAGAAGAAAACAAAGTGAAAAATCAACCTGGACTCCTGAGGAATAGTGAAACTCCACTACTTTTCCTAAACATTCCATTATAAATACGTTTCCAGAACCTTTTTCCCCCTAAAAGGATAAACAGTGGATTCCAGAAGGACTCTGAATACAACCGAGAAACCACAATTTAAGTAAACAGCTAAAAGAAAACATCCCACATACCTGCTTCTGTTTCTGGGCTTTTTTAAGTGCCTCTAGTCGCCTCTCCTTTAGTCTTTCCAAATCATCTTCATCCATGTCGTTCAGTTTGCTCAACTGTGCATCCACCTTCTCCTCCACCAGCTTGGCGGACTGCTCCAAAACCTTTGTTATGATATCAATTGATTGGTCGGCCATGGTTGCCTGTTCAGTGTGAAACTCTCTCGGAATCTGAGGAGGCAAAGAACAGGTAAGGATGTAAGCGGAGACGACACCGGACAAAGTGAGCAATAAGACACCAGTTAGAGATATCTCCTGTCTGAACATGCCGCAATGCTAACAGTTACATGTGAGGGGGGGGGGAACTATGAAATCATATTACTATGAAATCTGCAGAATAATGCAACAGTCCAGCTTTAAATCCTCCCTTTATAAATGTTCAGTTTTTGTTGAAACCTTTACAGATTGTGGTCATTCTGGAGTCTGATGATCAATTGTGATGTGGTACATTGAGGGATGTCTATAATGTTAGATATGTCTATCGTCACTGATTACAAATGGGGTGGAATAAATATTAAAAAATATTAGAAAACGCCTCTCACAGACCGTTACAACATTATAACAATCGTGAAGGTCGAGTTTATTGCCGGGCTGTTGTATTAGACTGCATTATTTTTAGCAAGGTGTACCTAATGAACTGGTGTCTGTAACCAATGCATGGTTAGCTACGCAGCATCTTCCTACGCAGTAACAACTTGTGTGAATAACCAAGTGCGAAGTCATTGAGAAAAACGTTAGCCGAAAGCCGTGAAAGCCGAAAACTGAGCAGCGTCTTTTATGTAGAGACAAAGCCATAGTGACAACTGGACACACCTTGTTTCAGCTGGTTGTTAGCTAGTGTTAGCCTAGCTGCGTTAAGATACTTGGCTATGGTTGTCTACTGCAGCTAATTAACACACGCCAGTTAATCGGGACCTGTAGCTAGGTGCTAACTTTTGACAGTAAGCAAGGAAGCTCTCTAGACAGTACTAGCTAGCGCTTATATTAGCCTGCTAAGCTAGCTAACGTTAGCCCTGCGAGTTTCATAATTACAAAATAAATTGTCATCAATCAATATGTGAGACGATAATAATATACGTAAATGGTGTATGTTGTTTAAATCAAAACGTGCGTATTTATAACCACATTGTCGTTAAATGCTCGGGTTACCTGACGGAGATACAGGAGCTCACCAACACTTCAGTTCGTGCGCGAAATGCAAACGGGTGCTGTTGAGATCATAGATGCGGATGTGACGTCGCAGAAGAAGAAACGAAAACTACATCCGGGCAATTCATAAAATAAAACAAAAACAATGTCAAGTTGATATGTTATGCATCTATTTGCAAGATCCTATATTCTGTTGTTCGTTGTATATTTCATAATTTTTTGTAACGAGACCTCATATCTCATACACACTGACATCTTGAAAAAAACATTTTAGTAAGAACCCCCTGGCTTTCTGTATATAGACCCTGTACAGTGTAACTTATTGATACATATTTGTTGACATTTAATGATAAAATATTAGACAAATCTTAAATGGAAAAAGTTTCGATTAGCAATGTATTGAATACTGCTGTACAGTCTTGATCAGTCAAGATTAGACTATTTCCAGTTTGTAATATATCAGTAGGGGGAAAGAATTCCCCCATTCAAAGATTATTTTCTGAAAAAACATTATCTTGATCCGACTCCATTCTTCTATTAAGGTTGTAACTTAAAAAATGACCAAAAAAAACAAATTCATTAATACAGAGTTTACAGTTTATTACCAAGATTTAGAAAATTTACAAACAAGTTCACAGCTTCAGGTCTTCAGGCACAAGCCAGTTGAGAGAAAACAAGATTGGCCAATTTTAACGTCTGGCCATTCCCTTCTGGAAATATATGACAGTTTGAAGAGAAGCAAACATCTTGAAAGTGAGTGGAGACTTGCACATTCTGAATTACATTCATTTCAACAAGGTTTATAAAAAAATGACAGATTGATTTGGTTTGCATATAGGGATACTGTTTTAAACAAACTTTTCAACCACACACGTAATGTCTTGCATGGTGAGGTCACAAGCCAGCCAGCCAGCCAGCCAGCCAGCCACATCTGCTGAGAACTTCCAATCATAAAAGTTAACTTCACAGAAATACAATGATTTAGCCACAAGCCATACAAATGTATGTACACAAGTACATACGATCGGTTTGAGTGTTAGAAATCAGCTTACCCGTTCCTATGCAAATCCAGCATTATGTCTATATTCAGATTTGTGAAACTGGTAACTAGGCTGAAAACACTAGAAAACCAAGATTTACTCCAGATACAAAGGCTGTCTGAAATGTTACATTATCTCGAAGGGACATCTCAGTTGTTAAGTGAAAAGAAGAAATGCATAGGCTACTTATTGATTGCCATAACCCCCGTGAACCTCCTCCCAAGCCGTCAGAGTGCTAGAATCAACAGTTAACCTCATATGAAGTGCTTTGGCCAGCTTCTGATTTTCATGTTGGATCACTTACAAACAGTTAAAGTGTGAGAAGATTTACAATTTAAAGACCGTTACTAAGAATTCACTACATGTAAACAATACAAGAGGTATACCCTCCACATACATCTTTTCTTTCAAAACCTTTAACAAGTGTCTTTAAAAACATTATTTACACACTATAATAACAAGGTTTGGCACTTTTTTTTGCAAGAAAAAAGATACTACTGTTTGCAGCAGACTATTTTTTGTTTGCTTTTTTTTGTGACTCAGCAGTTGCAGATAATTCACAGGTCAGTAAAAGTGGCATGGAGCACCAATGAAACATTGATGAAAAGTAACATTTTATTCCTACCACTTCTGGGATTATAATAAGTCTCATGTCTGAGGAGTGCTACAAGAGTGAATGCTTCTAAAATATTTACAAGATGGTGTGTGTTTGAGCATGACAATTGTGTTTGACACAGTCATTATTTTAAATCTAGAGCGATTTAACTGCATACATGAATAAAAAATAAACATCAAAATGTGCCTGTGTAACAGTATTTAAACCGTAGGAACACATGAGGGAAGTCAACTGCCTTGTCAGATGGAAAACGCTCACCAGGAGGAGGTCAATTTAAAATCTTAGCCTGGCTTTAACTGGATGTATAAGAAATAGTTACACACTGCCTGCAAAAATCTTCATAGAAAAATTCACATATGTTTAAAAATGAGACTTAGCATTATTTAGAAAAGAACTCCATATGAAAAATGATGAATTTGCAAAAAGCTGCTACGATTATCACTGTTCTGAGTTTTGGTGAGTAGAGTCTAAGTACATTTCCTGGATTTCAGTTAGTGTTACTCGTCCCTTAAAGGACAAGTACAGAAAATAAAAGTACGCTGAGGTGTAGTGGTGAAGTCATTAATTTGTGTCTCGCTCTCAGGAGGCCACTGAGAATATTCTGGCAGATGCTGAAGTGGTGTCACAGCTGAGAATGAGGAAGAAAAAAAAAATCTTCCTTTAGGTGTCATAATTTGTGTTGCAGATGAACTTGTGAAAGTAGCAGAACAGAAAGTGGTGGTGTGACGGTAACGCACGCGGAAAACGTCTTCATGGTATCTTCAGGGTGCTGCCATAAGCCTGCTGCACAACCACCTGCACGTTGTCTAGGATGAAGTCAAAAGCCATACACCAAACGGACTCCACCGACTGCTGCATGAGCCTGCAGAGGTGAGATCAACAGGCAACATGAGGAATACATGAAGAAAGGGGGTGGTAGAGGGATAGAGGAGGCTAAACTGTACAGTACCTTTTCATATATTTTATAATCAAATCCAACCTCTCCAGGTTTTTATCCTCAATCAGATCCGTGCAGTATTGCACCACCTGCAGGATGTCCTCCTCCATGGGTTCTAAGAAAAAGTAAGAAGGGGTTCAAAATGCATTTTTGCAACCCCACACAACAACAACAACAACAACAACAACAACGGATGACTGCATGAGCTGGCACTACGATGTATACAAGTGTATACCCGTTATGGTGGTGACCCATTCCCGTAGGAGTGTTTTAATGTCCGTCAGGTCGCAGGCCCCGGCCAGCGCTGGAGGAGGGCGGGGGATGAATTTGGACAGAGACTCTGTGATGTCTGGTTTGGAGGTGGATGTGGAGGGAGCATTTTCCGTCTGGGAAGGGAAAACAGGAGTGTAATTAGTTTAGTACCAGTACCACACGTTGTCTATTTTCACATACAGCTGCCATACACCTTCATGTATGACAGTGTTAATTGGCTCACCTTTGCTATGTTCCCTGGTTCCCTTGATTTGATAGGAGATGGTAGGGTTTTGGCCGGGCTGTTGATCGTGTGGCGCTTCTTCACAGGGGAAGGACCTTTTTTCACGGGGCTCACTGCATTTTTTCTCTTGTAGCGCCGCTTCACCCGACCGATGCCGATTCCGACTCCTGACTGTTTTAGCTGCAACAGGGGATTCTTCTGTTCCGCTGGTGAGAAACCAAGAAGGAAAAACACCAGATAAAGACAACATGAACGCTGATAATGGTAGGAAACAAAAGCAGAATGCATTCTTTTTATTTCTATTTAATTCACCTGGGGACTTACACATTTTTGCCCGGGGCTGGGCGTTTGTTACGCAGTTGTAGGCGGACTTCAGTTCTTCCTGGAGCTCTTTGGGAAGGGCAGCAAATACATCCGGATCAACCTGCAGTCGGAAAGCCGAGAGACTAAGTGAGCTTTGTACAATTGGGGACTATGGGGAATATGTTTTAACAGTAGAAAATAAATCTACATGAACATCATCATCTGTGACAACTTGGCCTTCTGACAGATTTATGGATTATTTACAGCATCAAGGGGCTTTACAATCTGTACAGCATAGAACACCCGTCTGTCCTTAGATAAAATCAAGAAACCTCAGAAGAGCAACAGAGGAGGAATCCCTCTCCCAGGACGGACAGACATGCAATAGATGCCGTGCGTATAGAATAGACAAACGTTGTAAATTACAAATGGAAAATCAGGATTACAAAATCAGGGATGGATTGTAAACGGTGTGCAACATACTTCCTGTTTGCTCATTCCGATTTTTTGAAACGGTCGCATCCCTACCTGTGAGAAGTTTGGTAGCTCCAGGATGATTCCCAAACCGTCTGGCTGGTTTGGAATCTGTAGAACCAACGTGCCAAACGGCGGTGCGTACAGTGCCGGACCAGGGGCGGGAGGACGAAGAGGGGAGGCTGGGCGGGACTTCAGAGAGGGGGGCTGTGGAAGGGGGGCACAGGGCTGTGGACTGGGTGACCGGCGGTTACTTCGTCTGCCGTCCCGGTCAGTCCATGACTGTTCCACTTGTTCTCTCAGTTCTGCGGGCAACGCCTCCAACACAGAACGGTCCACCTTGGAAACCATAAAGAAACAACGAGTTGTTGAAAACCTTTCATCGTTCAGCTCTTGTTTAACCTGTCAGAAGACATTTCCTTCAAGTCCTCACCTGTGAAGGGGAGGGGACCTCAATACTTAAGTTGAGACGTGCTCGAGAATGTTTTGGAGTTCGTCTGCATGCCTGCTGGTCCCTGCTGGTCCCTGGGACCGGCTCGGGGAGAGACGGAAGATGTGGAGAGGAGCCGGATGATGTGGCCGCGGCTGAGGAAGCCTTTCCCCGACGGATGTTGTCGTCACCAGCATCTGCAACATTGATCAATAACTCGTTTGATTTTCACAGACGGCAACAAAGACATGAACTGAAACGCAAAGACTTCACACAGACCTCTGTTGACGGACCTCGCGCTTAATCCCTGGTCCAGCAACATCTCTTTGATGGAGCGCGTCCGGGAGCCCGTGGAGTCCTGAGGGATCGGGTGATTTCCTTCGAGGAGCTGAACCTGGATGCCGACTCCTCTCAGGTCCTGAACCTGCAGCTTCATGGCATGAAACAGCTTGATGACTGCGGCGGCAATGAGCTGACAGCTGTCAGTGGACTGAGCGAGCATCACAGTCCTGACGGAGAATAAGACAGATAAAGGTTAGTTTACGGGGAGACAAGGACCCCATGTCCTGTAAGCAATGGAAAGAGGACATTATCAATACCTGGTAACATACAGGGATGACGGCATCTTTCTCACCTGGCTAGATTATCACATATGCCATGTCCACCATATTTCGCCGATTCCAGGGGAGCTCCGACCTTGCGAACCATGACCTTAAGGGTGATTCTGCGACCCCGCAGCCCTGCTTCTTGTAACCGCTTTTGCACCTCCATGGACAAGTTAGTCAGGAAACACTCCGCCTCGTCCACCTGGTCGCAGAGGTAGGGGGACAAGAGGGTCAGAGCGAGAGGTCGGTGGGAAATGCGGGGAAGTGAAGAAGATAGAGACGACACGGCAGAAAGAGAGCAGGTCTAACCCCAGTAAAGCGAATGTTGTAGTTCATCTCAGCTGAGACGGACTTCCTCTCCTTCTCGTAGCGGACAGGCCGGTCATCGAGCCCCCTGCAGAAGCGGAACAGGGTTTGTCCGGTCCGGGGTCCGAACCTCTTTTGCAGCTGAGGCAGAGACATCTGTAGGAGGTCCCCACATGACCTCACACCCATTGCGGCCAGCTTTCTACCCATAACAGGCCCAACACCTAGAAAAAAATTAAAAAAAGACAATTTATCCAAATATTTAACCAGAAGAAGGCTGAACGGCCGTAGATTGCAGGCGATGCTGTATCTACCTGGTAAGCTGGTCACCGGCAGGTCCCTGATAAAATCATCCACTTCTTCGGACTTTAAGAAGTACTGACCATCAGGCTTGGCCTTACGGGTCGCCAGCCGAGCCAACAGGATGTTGGACCCTGAACAGATGAGTTTGTAAATTAGGAACACTGTCTTGATCTATTTTACAATGCAAGGCGAACATTAACTCACCCATGCCCACTGAAGCGCAGCACCCTGTGTTCTCCCTGATATCGTCTCGGATCGCTTTGGCCAGATCTTCTGGGCTGATGCCCAGCTCTGCTAGCAGAGCGGAACCGTCTATCAACACTTCATCGCAGCTCAGAGCCTCGATGTCATAGGTATAACTGCAAAGAAGAAATCAAAGATACGGTGTGCTTTAGGTCATTTTGCGTGTAAAAGGACAGAGAAGCGAGTGAATATTTGACACGGGAGTAGTTCTTACCCTGCCAGAGTCTCATACATGGTGAGCGCCACCTCTTTATAGGCCTCAAAATCATATGGGACTGACTGCAGCGACGGACACAGCTGTTTCGCTTTGCCGAAAAACATCCCATTCCTCACGCCCACCTGCCTGCGAGAGACAGATTTATTAACATTACGCAAGTACAGAACACAGATATTTGTGCCGCGTCATATAAATGAAATGCCCGCGAGTACGTGTTTACATCTTACCGAGCCTCGTAACTGCAGGACGCAATCTCTGCCATTGAGAGCGTAGCAGCGTCTTGGTCCACCCCGTTGGCATGGGACTCGGGACTCTCTTGCGAGGGTGTTCTGTGCAGATCCTCGTCTGCCTTCTCTGAGAGGCGAAACAATGAGCACTCTTAGCCAAGCATGTTACAAATGACGCGAGACATGTACAGGACAAGGCGAGTGAGGCGCCGAGCCAGGCCTGTGACAAATCAAGGTTTAGCAAGAGCCACGACGACCTCACCGGGTGGAGGATGAGTTTGTTTTCTCTGGTAGTACTGCAGCTCCAGCTGAGGGTTGGCCCCGGGTCTCAGGGGCACTCGGCCCTGTCCACGGTTACTGGTCACAGCTACAGGCTTCCCTGCAACAAAAAGAAAAATCATAAACCAGGCGCACTGACTGGATGTATGAGACTCCTCTATGAACACACTTCACTGGCAGCATACAGCTTAGACATATAAAAAGGTGCCTTACCTTTGAGCTCTGGTCGATGTCGGATCCCCACAGAGACAAAGAAACAGTCCATGTCCACGTGGAGAATACAAGATTTAACACTTGGAGGTGCGGACGTACCTGACAACACAAATAAATACATGGCAGGTCATCAGATAACAAACATAACAAAAAGACATGAACGCAGCATCTGATGGTGCCACACGTGTCCCCAGAAATGCAGGGAAAGGACCACACACGCAACACGAACAGTGTGGCTATCACGCAAATCAGTCAAGGACAGAGAGATAATTCATCTTTTAGATCTTGAACATGTACTGGTTTGCTTATTTATGACGAGACACCGCATTTATTTTACCAGATAAGATAGGATAGAAGATAAGATGTGACAAGATAGGGAAGCATTTTGCATGTGTTGGCAGTTTACAGTCGAGCGCAACAGGACATAGTGGGGGAATGACGTGCATTATATACATTATGTTGACCACTGAGCCACCATGACACCCAAATACACCCTTCTTTAACAAAACACCCCCTCAAACACAAAGAGAAGTCTGGATTTTACAGGAAAAAGCAACAGTGACCCTTCCTTTCCCACCTCGACTGTCTGTAAAGCGCTGGGCCACAGATTTCCTCAGTCGGTCTTTCCCAGGAAAGGAGACGCCACCCGCTGCTTTCCGTTTGCAGTGCAGCTCGTTGACATACTCAGAAAAGCCGGACCTCCACGTGGAGATCTGGTGTAAACGCGAGTGAGAGTAGAACTCGGAGATCAAACCGCCCGTCTGTGCCAGCAGCTGCGCTGAAGACTTTGATGATGATGATGATGATGATGATGATGATGATGATGATGATGATGACTTTTCAGCGGGATGATCGGGTTTGGCTGTTGTGTTGGTTGTGTTAAGAAAGGCAAGGTCGGATGAAAAGGCATTGTGGTGACTTCCGTTCAGTCGAACTGGAGAATGAAAGTGTGAGAGAGGGTGAGACGCAGGTGAGAGGGGAGTCTTTTCAGGATGTGAATCAACTTGACAGGACGGCTGGAGCCGTTTTGGGAGCAGGTGGCTTTCGGCGGCTTTACAAGCCTCCTGGTAGGTGGGAGGTGGAGGTTTAGGTCTCTGCTCGTTGGATTGCTCCAGAAAGACAGGAGACTGGTCAGATTGCTTTGGAGGACTGTGGGGAAACTCATATGGGTCCAGTTTGGTCTGAAACTGCACAGGAGGACTCGGAGGTTTATCCTCTGAACTCCTGACTCTGCATTCTTTGTCAACAGAGGGTTCGTCTGTAACAGGGGACAGGTCCTCCGGCTTTAAGGCACCATTAACAAGGCGAGCGTGTCCATTGGTCAGGGGTGCTTCCCTCAACACCCGCAGGAAAGGATCTTCTTTGCCACGCTCTTGCATTTCATTCGTGTTTGAATGGCTCATCGCGTCCAATGAGGTCTGTAATAATCCGTTTCTGTGAGATGAAGAGAGGAAGTCTTATTCAATAGCAATTAACGTAACAAGATGTTACCGTGTGTGCTAAAACTCTGTAATCTCTCATTGAAAAATTGCATACTCACATTTTGAATTCCACTTCCTTGCAGCCGCTCCGGGCACTGCTGCAGGAGGAGTTGATCTGAGGTTGTGGTTGGCCTGCTCTCTGGTGCTGGAGATTAGGATGAGGTGTTTGAACTGCAGCCTGTGGGGGCTTGTGTAGGTACTTAGCGGGGCTCTGGCTAGACGGCGGGCAGGCGTGTAAAGGACTTCTGCGCCTGGGATCTGAAGTGAGGTGACTGGGTGTTAAGTGACTCGGTGGAGGGCTGACGAAGCGTGCTGCAGAGCTGTGCCGGACGGACTGAGGTTGGGCGTTGCCTTGATAAAGCTGACTGTGGCAGGGGTTGGCGACGGAGTTGTTCTGGCAGCTGGATGCCGACTGCTCGCGGTTCGGGACAGAGTGCTGAGCGCTGCGCTGCGGCAGATGAAGCTTTTGATGGACGCTCGGCTGAGGCGGCCTGTTGCTGGGCCCTGCGACCTCCGACGTCTGGCGCAGGGTCACGCCGGGGAAGAGCGGGCCTTTCTGTTTAGCATACAGCTGGTACTGCAGGTAAGGCAGGAGATGCCCAACCTTGATGCTGTTTTAAACAAATGAACAAATATGCGCAGGGATTATCATCCTATATCTTTTTAAATATGATGTTAAATGAGCAAAACATGCTCAACTCTCGCTGAACACACCTGTCGATGATCCACTCCGGCCTGATGACCTTCTCCCCTTTGAGCTCCTGAATTTTGCTGTTGGGCAAGTTATTGGCGATAATGTGGGTGGTCTTGGAGCGAGAGTAGTACATGTGGAACTGGCCACCATGCAGCATCATCAATCTGCGTAACTCATCTGCACTCGGCTCTGCTCACAAACAGGCACAAAAAAACAAAAAAAAGAGCGGTAAACCAAAAATGACAGAGTCAGCTTAGCGAGAAAACCGAAGCCAGAGGCGGGAAATGATTTATTTCATGAATCATCTCACTGTGACATTTCAGCTACGTAGCTTGGCAGTAGCAAAATACAATGCCGACTGCATTGCAAACTGAGCAGTTGTTCACCTTAGCAGTTACTTGTTCTCAGTGGCAAAAGTGGATCAACTAATCTACACAAGGATAAAAGTCCTACTTATTGATCTGCACAAAACATCACAAACTCAGGAAGTATATACACACGTTAAAAATAAAGAAATGCAGCCAGAAATCACATCAATCGGACCTGAAAGGATGTGAAAGAAAAACTCATATACTTAAGTTGGGCGTTACATTAACATGTTCATATTGTTAAAAGCATTATAATAAAGGTTCGGTATGAAATGTCGATTTAAATGAGAATAAAACGATTATTTCAGGTGAGGGGAAAAGAAATACAGCGTCAAATCAACGTATGCAGGATGCTTGTTTTTCCTTCTCTTGATAATCCTCTGAGAACATTTACGTTACGTTGTCGGAGCGACTGAAGGAGAGAGAGACGAACTATTGATCTGTAAAAGACACGGGTGCACAGTAGCACAGTGTGTTACCTGTGTATCCGTTGACATAGATGGACACGCCACCGAAAATGTTGGAGGACACGCCTTCCTTCTGTTTTTCCCTGGGGGCGTCGAGTTTGAACTGCTTGTCCAGCTTAGACACTTTGGCAGCCATGTAGCCGCCCTACAAACAGGAAGCACAGCAGTGACACCAGTTAACAAGGTGTGCCTGAAGAATCCCAGTGCCGAAATGGCTACCTGGGGGATTTATACATATTAAAAAACACATTTAATATACTGTACATACCCTGTCGGGTGTATGAAGTTAAAATAAAGGCGCAAACATCTTGTTGTGTGTTTATTTTGGCTTAAAAATGTGTTGCTACTTTAGAGGCATCTTTCCTCTTCAGCTACACAGATATTAGATATTGTCAACTTCCTGTTGATCTGCCGTCTTGCCTGTACGGTGACACCGCTGTTATTATGGGATGTTATGCCCTACGTGCAGCTCTCACGGCGGAGATAAAAGTTTTGCCCGGCAGTCTGGCCTTTACCTAATTAGACAGCGACCAGCGATCTGCTTCAGGCTCTTGGCTGTTGTAATGAAACTGCAGGGAGATCGGGGCACTTCGTCTCCAGTTCCCCAGTAATATCGTGAAGCCCACCCTATCTATATCTATATCTACCTACCTTAAGGTTACACTTCTCCGGCAGGGTGGGCATCATGTCCTCATACTGGGGTCATTTCTGCATTTTTCACACTGTTGATTATGATGAAATGACAGATGCTCACCGATTCGGCCCAACCATTGTCCTCGCTGGCATTGGCTCTCTTCTTTGACCACCCATCTCGACTCATACTGAGCCTCCTGAAAGCACAAGAGGTGCCATTCATCAATACTGAGTCACAGAACAGCTGCACACAGCCCACTGCTTAATTCAATGCACACAATTATTCAAACATATATATTTACAGGAGAAACACAAATACATCTTGAAATGATGCTGGGAGGTAAATAAGATTAGATCACACCATTTTGTTGATGCCAATAATTCCTGAGTGGTGTTTCGCTGCTAGTTTGCGAAGCTTTATGGAGGCGCAGGCCAAAGGTCACGGGCGAGCAGTGACACTGTCAACAGCTGACATTTGTGCTTTTTATGTTGTGATTGGATACTCGCGGTGTGATGTCAATTCAGCACAAATACAAAGATATGAGTTTGTTTTACGCTCAGGGCAACAGCTCTGCGTCCAAGGGCACAACACCGGGCAGCTCCTCCGCGCCTGACAAGCACAGGCTACAACACAGCCCCATGTGGCGGCACTCGTGTTTATTTTTAACGCGTAAGCGGCTAACATTAGCCTAGCCGCTCGAAGCGACGATCGTCGGCTTAATCGTGCGCGTCGCTGCGCCACGACGCGACCGTAACACTATGGAACGCCGTGTCAGTCGGAGGAGCGAGTGGAGTGTGTCGCGTGCACCCGCTAACGAGCCACCAAACAATGGATGCGGCGCGCGACGGTGGAACTTCAGCGGTAATCGCGGTTGTAAACAAACAGTCCCGAGGGATCGTTGGCTAGCAGGAAGAAGTCGCTTGCTTTTTACCTTTGATCCTGTCAGACTGGGTTGTTGGCCACGCACACTTCTCTCTGCAGATGCTGCCCAAACACCGACGTTGTGTGCGCACACTGTGTGGTTACGAGGTAAGACCGAAAAGCATCAACGCAAAGAAAAATCCTGCAGACAGTTAGCTCGACTCCTCAACCTCGACTTTGTTCTCCGGAGGAGTCCTTTTGGTGAACCGAGATCCCCTTATTTTGTCGTGCCGCCACGCCATGTCTCTTCAACGTTTTCGCTCGCCCTCCCAGTCCTTTAGCTCTCCATTTCTACCGCCTGAATCCCTTTGCTTTCTCTTCTCTCAGTGACAGTCAAGCGAGCGAGGCAGGTAGATCCGGAGTAGATTTTCAAAATAAAACACTATTCACACAAGTGAATATTCTGTAGAGGCGTGAGCCTTTGGGAAATGTTCTGTTCTTGTGGTGTAGAAATTGAATCTAGACAGCACTTGTTCACAAACTGTCCAGATACCTCTGGAAAGATTTGGAGGGTTTGTTAGAGAAATTCAGTGTCTTTATACTTACGGTAGAGGATGTTTGCAGTTTATTCGATTTCTTTCTAAACAACTCCAAACATCAGCTGTAAATATTTCAGTTGTTCTTGTCTGTCTTATCCGACAGTCTAGCCTTTAACTAATTAGACAGATAGGCCTATGTCTCAACAAAAATGCTAATCTTGATAGTATTTGTTATGGATCACTTCTTTAAAAATGATCTAAAAGTGGGATTTTAAACTTGTAACACTCCAGGAGAGTCAGAAAGAGTCCTCTTCTTCTTTAATTTATTACATCCGCTTTTCTTTCTCATTTAAATCTATGTATAATTTAAGTTGTTAAACACTGTATTTACAAAATACAAGTAGGACCTCATCATACTTAACTTTAACCATTCCATATTTATGGAAGAAATATCATGGTCTTGTCTTTGAAATATGAATTCGAAAAACAAAAGAAACATGTAACTTATGATGTGTATATTTTTATACATCTATATTTTGTATTAATCCTCATACTAGTTTGGTTCCCTTGGCTAGTTAGTCAAGTTGAGCAAAGTTACTCGTATTTTGTCTCGCAAAAAAAAACCTGTATTTTATTTTCAAAATCGAAATACGCACCACTTCCGATTCTCTCGTGGCTTTTCGAAGCTAGCTTGACCCAGCTCATCCCCGGCTTCATGTTTCTAGCCTCGAGTTGTGTTGTAATGCTGCCACTATGCGGGCAACCGAGTGCACGTCACCTGAATTGACCGTGCAGTCGCTCTTGTGACGCTGTGTACGTTTTCAAACCACCCACTCTGATGCTTTCACACCAATTTGCTCCTTTTGGGCTCGACGCGAACAAGAGAACCGCTTGTTAGTGAACAGATTGTTCACCTTTGAAAATTGTCGCCTGCGCCTTGATTCGGGACGGCTTGTGTGCGCGTGCGGCTGATCAATGCGCCCACGCCGCCTGCTTTCCCGCGGTAGACAGTCGATCAAGACCAGTCTGGTGTCATTTAATTTTCCGGTGTGTGTGTGTGTGTGTGTGCGTGCGTGCGTGCTGTCTGGCTCCGGGCACGGATGTCCTCAGACGGCCCGGCTCGCACGGCCACTGACGGCCGTGACGCAGAGGCACGTGCGGATTGAACGGCAGGCTGTGAACACGGTGGTCCTCACATGGAGACAACAACAACAACAATAATAATAACAATAAGAATAATCCTGTACAGTCAGAGAAAAAATATGAATGAAAACAGCACACTTATGTTATTGCTGTGTTCCAGCTTAAAGACTGGAGCGCAATAAGGTCAGGCTACAATAATCTCTGCATTTATCTTTTGGGGCTTTTTATGCTACTACCTGATTTGATTTGAACTAATAGGCACCTGACATATTGGCTTTTTGAGACCAATTAAATGAAATTATTTTTAAAGAGCATGAAGAGATCGACTGACTTCAAATCTATTTGCCTAAACAAATATAATAGTCTCCTTTAAGTTAAGGACAGCGGAATAAAGTAGGTCACAGTCCAGGGAAAGACCACGTTTTACAGAATCAAACAAATCAGGATGCTATTGACCCAAGGCTTGTCGTGTCCCGAGGAGCCCCCTTATTGGTTGTTCTCTGTTGCTATAGTACCAGACATTAGGTGCTGAAGTTCCACGCGCGACTTCTGCGTTGGTGCAGCAGGAAGTGCTTGTGATGTTAGAGAGCAGGGAGAACTCTGCACAACTGCACTGACTAACGAGTCTGACTCACACACAGTAACTCGCCTACAGTGTGTGTGTGTGTGTGTGTGTGTGTCAGTGATAGCAAGAAAGCCAGAGAAGGAGATAAGAAACCTCCAGAATCCTCTTCCTTCCCAAGACACATGCATAAACACGTGAATGATTGATAAAAATAAAAAATTATAATAATAAAAACCCTGCCAACAAGTTATGTGAACAGTATATTGGAAGTGCTGTGAGATGCTCAGGAGCTACACTGAAATCTGTGCACTGGGTCTGCTGCAGGCACCGGAGGACATGGATCACTGTGCATTTGTTCTTCATAAATAATTACAATATTCAAAATGATGCAAAAGTCTCTGTATAAAAGAGTGGCTTACTGTATATGGCACCCTTTCATAGCTTCGAATCAGTGCCTACATATTTTATTTGTTGAGCAATTCAAATAAAAAATAAAAAATGAATGTAATTCAGTTTGATTGTCAGGCGAACCCTTTCACGGGGTCAAACAAAACACACATTTGTGAGTTTGGTTACCTGCAGAAGGTCTCATAGACTAATAATGTGAATAATGTTTTGACCCATAGGTGACCATGTAACCTTTCTGTGGAAGTTAAAACATAAAAGTTACCAAATTTAGAGGTAAAAGATTATCACCTTGATAGTGATGCTGTGTTACTTTGTCCCTCACGATGTAAGAAGCTGGGAATTTAAAATGCACCCTCCTGAACCAGACCCAAGACAGTAAACTTACCACGACGAAGTCTGAGTGACCTCCTCAGCTTCGTTATTCATTCAATCACAAAACCCCACACTCAAAACAGGGACGCAAATGGACCGTGAACGTCGGCAACTAGACTCACCAACGTGCTTTTCTCTTGTATTTTTTCTATTTCCTTCCAAAAAAACAGATAATCCGCCAAATATTGCACAGTAAAAACACATAAAAGTGAAAATATCAGAGATTTCAAAAGAGGATTCATTAAAACCTTCATTAGAAAACGATGCAGACAAGTTTTCTACATTGGAGAAAGTGGCATATGATCGCTTTTCTTAACGTCTTCTCCTGTTTTGGCCCCAGAGAAAAAGTCAGCTGGATAAGGATCAATTCCAAAGTATGAAAAAGGCTTCACACATGGAAATTGCACACACAACAGTGTTCGAGTCCTGTTTCTGTCACCGTGGGAAATTTGGCAAATGACTGAGGACTTCAAATTCACAGCACGCACACAAGTCTTCAGATTAATCCAACGATGAGATGCACGTAGTTCATCTGTGAGTAAGTTAAAACGTTGCTCCTTCAGAAGGCTTAGCACGCAGTAAGGCCCGGATGGCGAGAAGCACACCAGCATCCTATGAGGATGATCGGGCTCTATGGGATTTCATCCAGCTCCATTTCACACAGCTCAGTGGGTATCAGTGCTGTTCCTGTCCGCCGCATAGAGATCCACAGTTTAGTCTCTTCTAAGATCCAGCGGGCGGGTTAAAGTAAATCCTCTCCTCGTTAGTTAAGTTTGGCACTAATGCGTATCCACTGAAGAGCCTGTCTGGTGTATTGGACTGCGTGAGCGATGCTACTGTGAAGGGTTAGTGGCCCAGACAAAGTATTCAAGTAGTTGAAGAACTCTGTAAAGAAAAAGAGAGACGGTGCTCTTAAAACATCCGTTGTCAGAGTGTCCAAACAGATTAATTCGACAAATGCATCTTGTAAATCTATAAACAAAAGTTGTTTCTCATACACTGGAGGTGTCTGTGCAGCTCGAAGAAGCGTCCATACCTTTATTCTCCTGTGCGAGGTTGTCTGCCACCTCCCAGTACTCATAGCTGTACAGGACACTGTTGGTAATGTTCAGGTGATTTGCTGCCATCTGGTGGATACGGTGGGGGATGCTTATGAGAGAGGTGAAGGTGCTGCCCCCCTGTGAACACCGTCCCAGGTGTTTGTCATTGGGTGAGAGTGAAGAAGGGGGTCCTCCTGTACCCCTGGAGGTAAACACACATACAACAGGGTGATCAGTGATGGCGCAACAGAGAGCCCGTAATATAAAGTTATCATGGGAATCAGCTTTTTTGCCAAATGTGTGCACGAGGAATTCAACTCCAGTTTTTAAGTTGCTCTCAATGTACTTAACTTACACAAAGAACAATTTACAGGAAGATAGAAATAGACACACAGTCACAAACAAGGACAACAAAGCTGAACAAAGACATGTAAAAATAAAGATAGAACTGTTATGTGCATAACGAGGTGAAAAATAGGCGTATATATAAATATATATAAAAAGCTACGATGACCAACAACATACAATGTCTATATACAAGTGTTCTGTAGGTTGTAAACAAATACAAATAGTGCAAAGTAATAAATATTGAAAGGGTAAAGTACTATGTAACTTTATATACATGAAATGAGTGGTTATGTACAGTATTATGCATGTTTACGTGTATATACAATATATACACGGTGCAGGATTTATAGATGGGTGATACGTACACGTTAAAGCACAGCGTATGTTTAAGCTGTAAATATATCATTTAAAATGTGTGGGTAAGTGGATGTTTTAGTGATATATGTATCCACCTACTTCCCAGAGTCATTCCAACAGGGTGGTGTAGAAGGCACTTTGGGAGAACTCTGTAACGACACAATAAACAATGTTAAAAGTCATCCAACCCCCGAATGTTTACGTTCTTCCCAAACTGTCCAGAAATTGAAAGAACAATAACACTTTCCTCTGTTCAGTTTTGAGATATACTTTACCTTGAAGTAGTCCAGCAGAACTTTGGAGTATTTAAGTGCGTGGTCCTTCTTTAAACGAAACATTTGCCAGTAAAGGAGGGCAAGGCATCGGAAACTGTGGGATTGGAAACACACAAGCAGAAGTCAGATAGGCTCAGACGGACCACAAATCATGTTCAAAATGCAGGTCCTGCGCCGCGATGATAGATGTGGCATAAACAGAGGAGATGACGCACGCACCACAGAACCGCCAGCTGTTTGTCTTCCTGTCTCGCCCCAGGGCCGGAGTGGCTTTTTAGCCTCATTGCGTACCTTAAGACACGGGACTGTTAACAACGGAGCTGCGATTCGTGTATATGTACATGTGAGCGTGAACGTGTAATTCACCTGATAAGCTCCACTGTCTCTGAGTACATGGTATAAGGAGACTTTGCTTCCAGTGGCCCTTCCTCCATTGCTTTCCCACATTCCATGAAGGAGAGCGCAGCATCAATGTAATTCACAGCCTTTCCCAGCTTGTCCACCTGGAAAAAAGACACCCAACCAAGCCAAAGATGAGAATAAATATGAAAGGAATCGTTGTATATTTTAGTCTGAAGTGTCTAAAACAAGCTGCGCAGGTCTTCATCTCATTTAGCAGAGAGATTTGTCTGGGAGTTGTTTAGCCTAGCTTAGCACAATGACTGCACACATGGGGGAATGGCTAACCTATCTCCATCAAAGGTATTTTCTAACAACTGTGTGGCTCCACCTTCCTCTTCTTCCTCATTCACGTAGCCTATGTCAGACCAGGCAATTCTTGGACGTACCAGTAGATATGTATATAGGAGCATTTTGGAGCACTTTGAATGTGTATATTTTTACTCTTTAGTCCTTCCTGTACCACTCTCTCTATAAGTGGTTCCTATTTAGCCTCTCTCTCCGCAGAAAATACAGCAAAGCTCAAGAATTCTAGGTCTCATCATTGATTCTGGTTTTAGGTTCCAGATCCCTGCCCCATTGGCAGTTGTCTGACTACTTCATTACAATTGTGTTTACTTCTCTGTTTTAATGCCCTAAATGGCCTTGCTCTACATTCAATTTGAATGTATCAAATATGTTGGTTGATTTGATGCAGGCCCTCTGGTTGACAAAGGCACAATGTGTACATATACGGTACGTAGATTACAGTATATTGTATATATAATGTGTTTTTCTGTGAAGCACTTTTTTGAATTTTTTCCAGGAAACAAATGTATGCTATGTAAATAAAGTTTGGTTTGCTTGCTGACTGAACACACAGATATTAAACTGTTGCCAAACTTCTCACCGTACTCCAAGTACGAAAGCAAATGGTTGTACCTCCCAAACGACAATTCATATTCAATCAGAGATCAAGGACTCACCATTGCATCGGCGCGGTGCTTCATCCTTTTAGCTTCATGTAAGTAGTACTCAGCATGGTGTGGCCTAGAAAGATGGACACAGTTTTATGTCATCAGTGAGTGACAATACCCAGATGTCTGGCGAGGCTCTGTCTGACATACAACAAGCAGTGTGGGCTACGCAGCGATGCACTGTTTGGACTTTGTATGATTGCTCACGTTTCAAGGTTTGCCACGGTCCCCCTGTGTCCTGCAGGGCCCCAGGAGTCGGATGGTGGTTGGGGCTGTTTTGACACTTTCACACATTCCACCTCCATCTTGGGCTGAACGTACAGGTCAAAATGAGGTGAAATAAACCAACAAGCTGCAAAGAATGTTTGTTGCTGGTGATCCAAGAAAGTACTTTTTCGATTACCTTTATCGCAGAATCTCTATTCTTGTCTCTGTTCTTGTGAACATGGACGTGATGCTGCTCTGAGGGCTTTGTTTTGGGGACAGGCTTGGTGGACTCGGGGGTGTCGGACAGTGGAGACAGGGGAGACAATGGCCTCTTGCTGTCCAAGTACTCCTCCAAGTACCTGCAAGACCCACATAAGAGCACCACAGCCACATAATGTACATTGACACACAATATATGTGATGTAACTATATATACACTTACTGTATGTGTGCACAAAGTGTGCATGGCACATGCATATATGTTTGGTGTTTTCTCACCCGTTGTGCGTGGTCTCAGTCACAAAGTTGCGCTCAGCTGCGTGAGATGAAGACTCTGTGCCCCCCGAGAGGTCATTTGCATGAAGAATACTCCTCTTGCTTTCTCTGTGCGACACACCATTCTCCAGCTAGTGACACACGAACACACGCGTGCATGCTTTGAAGAACCAGCCGATATACTTGTGCATGAAAATGTGCACAGACACACGTGAAATTTAACAGAGAGAAGGAAAAAAAAGTTGTCTACCTTGCGTTTCCTCTTGCCGTCTTTCGCCACAGTCTCAGGGACAAACAGGTGTTTCATGGCCTCTCTTTGTTTGTCCTTGGTAGATGAAGAGGAGGAGGAAGAGCAGGGTTTTTCAACAGGGGAACTAGTAGTGCTGTCCGGGACCCTTTTAAGGAGGCAGAGGTCGATCTGGACCACCAGATTTCGAAGCCCTCGCTGGGAAGATGCTGTGGCCTTGTCACCTCGCCCGAACGGGACCAGGGTGTAGAGTTGTTTCCCTTCACTCTGCTGGCCCTCACTTGGATTACCTGAGATGGGTCCTTTGTGGTGCACCACCTTCGGCCTGTTGGCGTCAGGTCTGCCCGGGCCTTGTTGCCCTCTGTTGGCAAGTCTCTTGTGAGAGGTAGAGTCTGCAGGAACTTTGGTGATCGGAGCCTGATATTCAGATTCTGAGTCAGACTTTGTTGAGGAGGAAGAGGATGAAGAGAGCGGCCTGCAAGGAGTTGGGGAAGGTGACGGAGGAGGTGATGGGTCTCGCTGTAACTCTTTCTCCTCCACGCTTCGCCCTCCCTTTTTGGTCCTCTCCTGGTGGTGTGAGTCGTCTTGAAGGCCGCGTCGCTCGGCGTTGGTAGGCAGTCGCTGTTTGGCCTGGACTGTTTGCCATTCACGTCTATGTTGCTGCTCCCTCCTTCTCCTGTTTTCACCTCTTGCTGTCTCCTCTCTCCTCCTCTGCCTCTCTACCACTCCTTCCTCCTCCTCGTCTTCCTCCTCGTCTTCTTCCTCCGAACTCTGGATCCAGGGACGTCTCAGTAGCTGCTCCTCCGCCAGCCTCCTGTCTTCCTTTCTCTCCTGTTTCCCCTGTTGTTTTCCCTTATGTATGTCCAATTTTCTCCCCTGTTTTCTTCCCTCTGTGTGGGTCTGATGATCTCCTCTGTGTTCCACCTTCTGATCCTTGGACTGGGGTTTCTTCTGTGTGGTTTTAATTTGGCTAACATGCACAGGAGCTGCCCTAGGTTTTAGACTAGGGTTTGATCTAGAGTTCAACCCAGTATTGGAATTAGTAGCAGCTTTAGAGGTAGACTGAGAATGACCAGGATTGGTTTCACGACTAGTGGGAACCAAGCGCTTTGCTGCTGTGGGGCTACGTTGTAAGCTAGCTTCAAATGAAAGCCTGCGCTTGTGGTTGGATTTGCTACTCTGGTTTTGCTCAAAATGTGATGTGTTTTTGACTTTGGGAGCTTCAGCGAGCTGTTTAGAACTTGGATGAAAGTTAGACTTGGGTCTAGATTTGTGGCTGTGACTCTGGTTGGAGTTTAAAAGAGCAGAAGCCTTGGATTTGCTTTGGTCTTGATCCTGTGTGGGCCGAGTCTTGGACCTGTGCTGATGAGTTGGCTGAAGATGAGAAATGTTTGTAGGCTTGCTCTTCGTGTCAGCATTAGGCAATGGGGCAATCCATAAGTTATTTTTTGTCCTGTGGGGAGTGGACGTTAGGATAGATTGTGTTTGGTTCTGACTCTGAACCTCAGGGTAGTGACGGAACCTGGAAGGAGCAGGTAGGGTGGGACTGGGGCTTCTTGGAGGGTCTCTAGGTATTGGGCTAGGACTACGGCTGGCTCTCAGGCTCCCACACGGACTGGGGCAAACACTTGGAACCGGACTGGGGATCACGCTGTGCCTCGGGCTAGGGCTGGGACTTGGGCAGGTGCTGGGGAATGGGCTTGGGCTAGGGCAGAAGCTGTAACCAGGGCTAGGTAGGGGGCTGTTGTTCTGGCTGTAATTGAACTGTGGGCTGGGGATAGGGCTTTGGCTAGGGCTGTATTCCTGATTGCTGTCCCAGGATCTGGCTGGAGATGGGGCTCTTTGGGTGTGGGGAGAGGGAAGGCGTCCTGGAATGCTCTGGTAAAGGTCCTGTTCACTGCTGGCAGGTTTTTTCCGGGACTTCTTCAGCCATTTATCCAACTGCCAGTGGGCAGCAGAGGGGGGATCAGTCTTAAGAAAGAGAGAGAAACAAATGTCAAATATTAATCATAAACTAGATACATTCAAAATGAATGAATGAATGCTTATAGTGAGGCTTAACACATACACATGCATTGGATGAAGAATGTTCCATCTCATAATTAAATATAGATTATATTATTGCACTCATTACTTATGTATTAATGTGTAAGTAGCATTTTATTGCGGAACTGGTTCAAAAGCAGCTAATTTTAACTACTTAATATTCTGTTATAGAAATTCAGTCTCTAATTGTTCAGTAGCCCCAATCCTACAAAGATAGTTGTGGCTATAACTGGTTCCTTAAAAAAATCTGTTAGTGGAGTAAGAGCATGTCAAACTAGTTTTAATTCCAATTAACTAACTGTATCTTGAAACAAGAAAGTTTAAGGCGCGTCATTTTGATAAAATTATAAAAATTGATTTGCATTGAAAACTTAGATATTTTATCTTACTGCACTGGTGGGTATTTTTACGTTATTTTAAAAATATTGGGTTAGAACTCATATAGACCAAAATTACTTAATAAGAAGGACGTCATAATTTAAAAAGTGTTCTTAACGACTAACTTAAATATAAATGTAGTGAAGCAGGAGTAGCAGAAAACAGAAACAAATGCAATGTACAGGTACCTCAAAATTGCACTTAAGTACAGTACGTGAGTAATTGTACATTGTTATATTCCACCACAGTACACGCCTTTTTTATGTACTAGCTAAGAGCTAACTAGACGCATACAAAGGATGCAGGATCACTTAGCATTACATTTAACCACGTTAGGAGTGACACATATCTCAAGCGCAGTGTGTGCATTCCACAATCTTCACACACTGCAATACAACCATCTGAAATGCTCTACATTCACTGCACATGACAAATACCTTACTGACTCAGCTGCTATTGAAACAAATCAAACTCTGAAAGGCAAATCTGGTTTATGACTCACACCTAAAAAGTGTTAGCTCAATAAAAATCCCAACTGACATTATAACCTCCTTTCAACGGCATATTTACTCCATGGTGTCACAGTCCACATTTGTGCTTACAGTAGCTCAACCCCCCTCCAATTATGCCAAGTGCTTAATGTTTGCTTAACGACTGGCTTGGTAACTGTAAAAACGAGAAGAACACCAGGGAAAGCAGGAGTTTTTACTCAAGAAAACACGCACAAACAAAAACAAAACAAAACGAAGAGCATACTCACAGCTGGGGAGCAAACTTCTCTCTCTCTCTCTCTCTCTCTCTCTCTCTCTCCCGTTCCCTTTTTCTCTTTTCGCTGACCGGGAGCTAAATTAAACCTCTGCTCCTCAAGTCAAACAGTGATCCCCCTCCCCACATCCCTCGCCCTCTTTCCAGAGAAGACACTGCATCTCTTGTATCGTCTCGGCTGCCCTCCCTCCTTCTTTTCTGTCCCTCCCTCTTTCTCTCACTACCTGGAACTCTGGATTTGCTGCTTCCAGAACTCCAACCCCCATCTCTTCCCTGGGAGACATTTAAACAGTCCACGTAAATGAAAAACACATGGTGCGCACCTCCTCCCCCTCCACCACCACCATCACCTCCCCCAAACACAAACTCCGCTCCCTCCATCCCTATAGGGGCCCAATGTAGTGCATGTTTAGTAATACAGTCCACTGTGTCGTACAGGACCTTCCATTCATAATAGAGGAGCCGGTTTCCCCTTCATTCCCCACATAGCACACGTCTCAAACCAACGCCCACAATGCTCCACACCTCCAAAAGCTCATCATACCTACCCATGCTCTACACCTCAGCACTAAGTCACCCATTCAATACCTCTTTGAGATAATGATATCCACATCCTCTGTGCAGCACTTTGAATTGCATCCGTGTATGAAAGGTGCTATATAAATAAACTTGCCTTGCCTTGCCTGTGTGCCACGTTGTTTTGAAAGAGAGGGCAACTCTAGTCGTCGATGTCAAAAGGAACCCGGGTCTTGATGACTTCCACGTCCTGAGGGCTTTCCTCTTTAAGACCGGGCCTGTTGACATGACACCTAGACACTAATTCCCAAAGCTACCTCTTCCCCCCCACCCCCACCACCCCACCCGCCCATGCTCCTCCTCCTCTTCCACTCCAACTCACATGCATTCCTCCTTCCTCCGTCCCTCCCCACACCTGCCATCAACTGCCCCGTTGCCACCACTCCCTGTAGAGAATTCACCCGAAGGCAAACGGCCAGAGACAGAGGCAGAGACAGACAAGCGAGACGTGGAAAGAGACGACAGAGAGCAGAAGAGGGGGCTGGTGCTCAGCGTTGGTACCTCCTTGCTGTTGCGCGGTGGCTGTGCGTTGGCAGGTGACGCAGGATCCGGGTGAACTTCTGGGCTCCGGCTGGGGCTCCGGGAGTGAAGGCTGCTGCTGCCCGACTCAGCAGCGGAGTCTGAGCCAGAAGAGTCCGAGCTGGAATGTCTCACCCGCCTGCCATGTGTGTGCGCTCGCTGCGCTGACAGGCTGTCAACACACACACACACACACACACACACACACATCAGAGAGGGGTCAGGGTGCGTACACGGCCGAGTGGAACACACTAACAAACAAACAAACACACACACACACACACACACAAAGGCAGACGGACACCAACTAAAAAAAGAAAACATCCAAAGCTCGTATCCACAATACACAGACGTCATATATTTGTAATGAGGTATACCTGCGTCCATCCCAGGAAGCGGACTCATGAGTTGCCTTCAGGGACATAAAACAAAAAAAGAAACTTATCGTCCGCAGCAGCAGATTTGTGAACAACTCTGAAACAGTTCTAAACTGAGCGCCAGTTGTGCAAAACTACGTGTGAGTATGTGTGTGTAGGTGTGTGTAGGTGTGTGTGTGTGTGTGTGTGTGTGTGTGCGCGCGCACAACATTTAACAGTACCAGAAAAACAGGCATCTCTCAGCAGGAGCTGCCAAACAGTACAGTCATATTCATAATTGTGCTTAACCTTACACTTTGTCTCACGCATATGCATAATAGCACAATATTTCCGTGTAATGCCAAACATCTGGCCCATCCCACATGGGATTACAAGACTCTGCTATCTTACAAAACGTGCATTTTCCGGTAATACATATACCAAAACAAACAAAAAAGGAACATCAGTTATAACATTAAAGGTACTTAAATAACAAATCTGCTACAAGCCAACAGTTCATCCTGGAAAATTACAAATTTTTTATCATCTCCCAGGTTTTCTCAAATTACCTGGATCATTCACATGTTTCGCATGCGAACAGCCAACTCAGTCTTTGTGCATCAGCCATATTTGCAAAATCAACAACATTATTATTAATAATAAAGAATATGGAAATATTTTGTTAAAAAAACTTAAATGGGATTCTCTGATTTTCTGGTAGCAGGGAAAGATGCACCTACCCTTTGAGTGTCATCATCATCACTGCTTAACTTCAGGTCATCAGCAAGCATACTGTAAGAAAAAAACAAAAAACTCACACACTGGTGTACATCACTGATCCAATACCAGTGCTCTCTTTACCAAGAAATTTAAAATCTGTATACGTCACTGTGTGGAACTCAATAGGATCATTTTAATGTGGTGACGAGATGCCGGGAAATGATGTGAATCTTCTAATGATACTGACAAAGAGACTGTATTTAATGTGGATCACACCATGGCCGATACCTGACACATTTAATAAGGACGGTACTGGGACTGATATTAAATCCAGCGTATTGGATTTCAACACTTTAAAGTCTTCTTGAGAGTGTTCTTTTCATTGTTTTGTTAAAACTTGGTCAGCCTCCAAAACAGTAAGCTTCTGTAGGCTACTGAAAATGTCATATTTATAATATTTTTATAATAAGAATTAAAATGGAGCACCTAAGGCGTTAAGATGACCTATAACATAAAATAACCAACATATTTAAAAATAAATAGTGTCATTTTATTTAAACGCTCAGTATCTTGTTTGGAATCAACAATGTACTGTCCTGATCTATTGTTTCTGTCTTATACATGTAACTAAACACATTTCAATTAGACTGCAAAAAGGTCTCCGGATTTATGATTAATGGGAGAAGAAATACTTCTTCCACATGGTTTGGAAATGTGAACGGTCATAAAACTGCTGTGTTGCATAACAAAGGCTGCGTGATAATCTGGAACACGCAGTTGGCTTAAAACACTGAACATGTGTTTCACACTAACTAGAGGATGTAAAGAGGTAACGAACAGGAGCACATCGGTCTCCACTGACAACTTTCAAGAATGTTAACTGACCTTTGACCTGGCCTATATTATGTATCCTGAAACACTGTGTTGACTGACTCGGTATGTCCACATCCATTCCCTCTCTTTCTCTTTCATTAAGGCTTACATACAGGCTATGATGTTCACTATTTTGTATCTAATTTTAACAAAAGTTGCTGAGAAGGAAAAGTAATATATCTGCGTGATATATTATCTCGTCCGTGTTCGTGCCACAGCGGCAGTTCAGGTTTGAGGATCATGTTTCCTCATGTCCCACTTACGATTTGTGAGGTGCCACGTGAGGGTGACGGGTCATTCGCAGCTGAACATCCCCCTGACCTTACAGAGAGAGAGAGAGAGAACATATTGAAAACCACGCAATAAAACCATATATTAATAGAGAAGCAATTGCAAATGATTGCACATATAAGATAAACAAACGTATTAGTCAGTGAACACATACTTTGCCTTTGTTGTGAGGTCGGTAGTTTTGCTTCCTTTGGAAAGAGGGAGGACAAAAGATAGTGAGCGTAAATCTGTATTTACACGCCACAGGTTTAGCATTGCACTGCAGTACAACAATGTCAGACCCACGACGATTCACCTGGCGCCTACATTACCCAATTACGCAATGCAACTGAGCTGCCATCAGTTTGCTTAATAGATTTGGGTGTGTTATGCTAGTAGCAGCTAATGTAGCCTCGATCTGCTAGCCTCAAGCGGAGAAGAGGAGCGGGCTACAGAGGTCTGGTAAGGTCACGTCACCTCCAGATTGTTGTCTTTTTCAAACTGGTAGTCTTGAGACCCAGACATCGCTTGAGGCAATTTATCTGACTTCAGACAGCTGCCTCTGGAGCCACAAAAGGCTTCATACGCCCTTTGACACATATTCGGTAGTACACCTCAAACCTGTAAACAGACTTTCATGTGTAAAATTGGTGAGGTTGCCCTTTAATTATCAAAGATAAACAACAAACACAAGCGCACACAGAAGACACACATATATACCATAGGGTTGTAGAGGATTCGTTGGGCCTGGTCACCCCCTAAGGCTTGCTGGGACGTCCAGGACTGAGTCATGTCCTGTGGGGGGTCAGAGGTGAACTGTGAGACACCACTGTGAGTGATGGTTTTCACATACAGAAACTCCAGGCATCCTAAATCTGCCACACTGCTTTTTTTTTTTTCATTTTTCTTTCATTTAAGAGTAACTAACCTCTCCCATTTCAACACATACAGTGCAGAGAGGCTCGTTTGACAGCTGACTCTTGTTATCAGCACTGTTCCTTCCCACCAGGGGGAGTGTGACTGGGTATAAATATGGTCAGTGTGGGAGTGTTTACTTTGCAGCTGTCACGTTTTCTCTGCAATGGTTTTGTTCCTTTTTGATTGATCTCCAGCTGTATCTTCATATCCAGGCATTTAAAGTATCTGCAATATTTTTTATCTGTTTTGTTTTTTTTATGTTTCACAGTTCTTGTCTCTTTTGTGAAAGTGAATTTGTTCACCAACCGAGCACCCTGACTCTCCAGAGCAGGTACTGTATCGCTACAGCAAATACTCTGGTGCACGAAACAGCAGCTCTATTTGTTTTGTTTCTGAACCAATTACACAGTGTGGGCAGAAAATATGATCTAATAAGCTTAAAAAAATAAAACAAAGGCTTGATTTTACATTTCAAGAGGTTTGGGTTTCAGAAGACTGTCGAGTTTGTTTAGTGCTTTTCAGAAGATGGCAATCTCAAAGTTAGCACTCAGTGAACCCGAACACAAGACATCTCATAAAAACATTTGTTGCTTGTGAGGCGGCCCCGGGGAAATGAACATGAAAGATGTCAGGTGCTTCGGGCCACAACGAGTAACCAGTGATCTATTAACAGAAAATAATTCATGGCATTTTTGGGAACTGATATAACTAATTTTCTTCATTTCCAGGACTGTGGAACTGCCAGTCGGCCGTGAACAAGGCAGATTTCATCCCGGCCTTCGCTGCCCAGGCCTCTCTTCACGCCCTGGCACTGACGGAGACGTGGATACGTCCTGAGAACACGGC
>JAVQJD010057612.1:5000-18871 GCA_036023655.1 Nannoperca australis
TTAAACATTTAAGGTGCCCGCCTCCGATTTTAACACCTTCGCTGTGACGGAGGATTACGAGATGGTTCGGGCATTTGCGTCTCAGCTGAGCGGGGATGATGGAGCAGATTGCATTTCTGACATTTCCTCGTTATATAATCCAAAGGAGGACAGGCAGACAGGAAGCTCTTGTAGGCGGGCTGGGATTGAGACGGGCAGATTAACCAGAGGAATCGATGGACGGGAATATAGACGCGTGGTCAGAAAGGAGGAAAATACACATTAAACTACACATTGAACCCATTTTTGGAAAACAGATGTGAACTGCACCGCGTGGCTTTGTAAAAAACGATGCACCTGCAGACACCTACAGACATCTCCTCAAATTCATCCATCTCAACTTTAACCGAACGTCAGTGTTTGCACTAAATTAAGCAGGCAGAATGATGTGCAGGCCAGGCACACTGATACGCGAGCAGCAAAACATGCTGGTGTGAGACGTACAGGAGATTCAAAGCAATCATCTGTGGCCTGCAGGGATAATCACTGCAAAGCCCCACTGTCCCATTCACTGGGGATAAAACCCACTGGATTAATCTGTAGGCCTACAGGATACACACACACAGAGAGAGAGAGAGAGAGAGAGAGAGATGCCTCACAACACTTACATAACACATGGACCACTCTCCCTCTCGCTCTCTTTTACTTTCCCTCCCTCATACATGCTTTCCCTTTCCTTTCACTTTGGCATTCACAGCCTCTCTCTCTCTCTCTCTCTCTCTCTCTCTCTTCTGCTCTCACTAACACACACAAAACCAAGAGTGCACACACAAATACACACACACACACGCACACTCTCCACCACCCCCTCCTTTCCAACGTTTCTTCTCCTCCTGCTTGCACACATTCGCATGGACACCTGTCAACGTGCGGCTCTCCAGTATACGTGCTGTTCATTTATACGCTCACACACACACAGTGGTGACAGTTGCCTATAGTACAGTACATATTATACATATTAAAATAGATATAGGTGCATGTACACACACTGTAGGCTATAAAGGAAGATGAAAGACGTGTAAAGAAATGTCTGAACACGATACTGTATGTGCACAAATTCAGACAACAGGATTCACATACACACAGCACACATGTACACGTAAATAACAAGCATGAAAATGGTTGCGAGGGACCTTAAGCAAATGTTTCTATATGACAAGCATTTTTTCCTTTATAATTTTTTTGAAGGTTTTTATGTTCTAAATTCATTACAACTCTAAAGTCCTATTCAGACCTGAACAACAGCAAAAAGACCAACAACTTTAACTTCTCCTTGAGGGTAAGAGAGGCTGCCGGTGAGCCTCTCTACAAAGTGTAGCTACCGAACCAGAGGAATCAGGTTACTACAGATCCGCCGTGTCATCCTGATCTATAAGAGGGAAAGATATCATAATTTCAAACATCTGAAGCGGTCCGTTTCGTTGATGGAGTATCAGGATCAGAATACAGGACGTGCAGCGTCTGTCTCTGTTTCTGTGAAGGGAACGATGGCTGCGAGAAAATATGTTCACACACCCCCACCCCAGTGTGTTAAAGGTGCCCTGTGGATTATACTTGTAAATAAACAAACACCAAAAGACGCGGTGTGAATGCTTGAGGTCTAACAAACGTGCTCGTTGCTAAAACTGGGCATCATTCTTCATCATTCTTCTTGCCATGTTTGTGGCATGTTACCACTACGAGCAAATCAGTGGAACAGAGTGAAACCAACGGTAGGAATGTGTATGCTGCTTGACGAAAATAACAGAGACTCACTTGTAACGGCATTGCTCCATAGCACTACTAGTGGTCAAAAACTCCATGCGGCACCTTTAAGTTGCCTTAAATTGCCAAAGATTAGACTAAGACTACGTTCAAACTGCAGGCAAAAGTGGCCCAAATCCAAATATATGACTCACATGGAATCTTATATAATCAAATTAGTATTGAAATAGACACATACCAGACCTTTGTCGTCATGATAACAACAATAAACAACTGGTTAACGTTGGGAAATGTTCACAGTTTGGTAAGTTTTAGAAAAAAGATCATGGGCTGCTTTAAAATAACTATGGTAGTTATGTAACTTAACTTACATACATCCGTATGTTTTTTGACGTCACTCTAGATTGCCGTTCATCAAAATTCTGCACCCACAGGAGTCTCTTGGTGAATACAAACGGTAAATGATAAATGGTCTTCACGCTTTTCAATCTTAATGGTTCCCAAAGATATTTTTAGATTGATTTCATTCACCCATTTACACACACATTTACACACCAATGGCGACCAAGCTGCCATCCTCGTTCGCTGGCTTTCGCTGCACATCAGCTAATAAATGAAGCCGTAAATGCATTAAAAAAATTATGTGAACACCCAAAAAAAAAAAAAATCTGATCTGAGCAATAAATCCGAGTGTGAACGTAGACAAAGTCATGGTTTGCGCGTCACTACAAAGTCTTGAGTCTTGGCCACGAAGTCTGTAGTGAAGTCCCGAATCTGAAATGTTGGGTTTAAAGCTTAAGACAGTCTGATGAGCTTCACCGCCAAATTGCAACCTTCCCGAGCGATAAGACGGAAACGGAACAATGGAGAACGGATTCGCTGCTCACTTTTTTCCAACATGATTTTTTATCTTCCCGCTTGGGGAGGATGGTTTTTAGACAGAAGTCTAAAGCCATGAGTCACTCGTATTAAAGTCAGCTACAAGTCTCTTTTGTTTCCTTGAAGTCAAGTCATGTGACTCAAATGATTTACCTCTAAATACACAGTGTGTGTGTGTGGGGGTGAGCCCAAAACATCCTGCAGCTCCCTCCCAGAGAAGATGGAATTAACTCAAGATGACAAACGGAGACATTTACAGCGACTCTATTTTGATAATTGGTGCGCCATCCAAACAGTCCAAAAACAAATCTGTATTTAAAAATCCCACAGGGTAAAGACAAAAATAAACAATAGGTAGCAGTTGCCAAGAACGGAGTGCAAATGTGATCTGCCCGCCCCTTTGATTGCTGAAACCGAGTAAGTGAGCAACGTGCACTGAAAAAGGAAGATTGTGATCACAGTGCAATCTTGGATATTACTGTTTTTCAACCATCTGGCATTTTTATAGCAGATTACACTGAAATTCAACAAGGACAGAAAGATGGCACAAAAAGTGAATAAATAACGAGGGGAATAAATTAAGCTGTGTGACGACTGTGGTTTGAGAATAACAAGAGGAGGTGTTACTGTGTGTGTGTGTGTGTGTGTGTGTGTGTGTGTGTGTGTGTGTGCCTTTGTGCTTTCAACAGATGTACCAGGACCGGTCTGGAGGCTGGTGGTAATTTCTCACCTTCCTGTGGGAAGGGTGATGGATTGATTGAGTGAGTGATGGGTGTTGAGGAGGGGGCGAGAGGGGAAGGAGGGTAGTGACAGAAGAGGTAGGAACCATTTTCTCACCAAGAAACCAATTATTTGTGGACCCTGGGTTCATGTTCCACCGTAACATTTCAGCTGTTTTGCTGTACAGGGGACTGTTTCCACCCGCAGCCTAAAAAAAAAGCTAAAGTCACCGTTTCACAAACACCACATGCCTTTTTTTCATCGCTTTACCAGCTAGCTGGATGTTTAAAATGCCTGACACTGGAGCAGAATAACTCACCGTCTGAGTTCGCATAATTCAACGCTCTTCACGTTGCACTCACTGAATTTTTCTCCACTACACAACCAGCGTAAATGCTGATTTAACTGATATTTGTGGTCTTAAAATCAGGATGTGATTTTGGGGGTCTGTGCCAAACAAGCATGTTCCCTTATGCCTGGAGAATGTGATTTGTAGGCCGGGGGCATCTCAGCAGCACCACGATGCTTCATTTCTAATAATGGTATGTTGTGACACACAAAACTGCAGCTCCTGCGATTTCGATATTGCACTTGGCCGTATTGCGATCTCAGAAATATCGATTCATTGTTCAGCCCCAGTTGGGTGTTTTAATTGGCTAAGATACCAGTTGTTGTTGTTGAGTGCTTTCATGGTCATTTCCTGCCCTAATTAAAATTTCTATCTGTGTACTCCTGGTTACAATTTACACCAGGGTACTAAACAAAGACCACACACACACACACACACACACACGTTGATCTGCTTAAGAGCCGGACTGATCTCTTTGTCCTCGCTGACATTAGCACAGGTACAGTGGCAGGACAGGATGCAGGGAGGGGCCAAAACTTTGTATAATGCTCTTTTCCCCCCTGGGATGGAGGTGCGGTTCATTTTCAGAATAAAATGGTTTTAAACGATTTGACTTCATTCTAGTCTTCACCTATTTCCAACTGTTCCTTAATATTACACATGATGATGCAGCCAGAAGAAGGGCTTTATATTCTGGTTTCACAGTCTAAGAATATTTTGTGACATTAGCCTTTATCAGTAGGTTTAAAAGGAGTCAGAGCTGTAACTATTTGTTCATGTGTCTCATTGTGGGGACACAGGAACAAACAACTGTGGCCAAACTCTCAACAACAACAACAACAACAACAACAACAACAGCGCTTTGGCCTGTTTTCCGTCCACCAGGGTACACACTCAGTGCTTTCTAAGTTCCCTGATCACGCAGGAAACATTAAGGCAAAGCGAGGCCAAGGTCGTGAAACAGAAACCTCCTCCACCACGACACCACCGTGGCCAAGAACTCGCAAAACTGACAGATCACGCAAGGCAATGTCCACGCACAGCCAAAATAAAGCCTGTAGACTTGAAAAAGTGTGACATTTCAATGGGATTATTTCACTTGTTTCCAAAGATAGATCCAGATACACTTCTACACAGCGGCGAGAATCCACTTGTTTCAGGAAAATTAGGACTTATTTATAAATACATTTGAATATAACCGTTCTGATTATATATATATATATATATATATATATAAATAGTGACCAGTGTTTTTTGCCCGCCTGAGCTCCGGAGCTGTCCGCGGTGCTGAAGCTCGTTCACTCCGCCTCACCGCAAGCCTTCAGTAAGGCTTCACAGAGGCTGCTTTATCCTTTAATTGAATCCTTACAACAAACAACTAGCCTACTATAATCGTGTAATGTATTTAAGGCGGAAGCGCGCGTACAAACACTGTTTTTTTTTTTGGTTTCGCTGATTAAAAAAACGCCACAAAGTCGGACGCTTTCAGCGCCACGAACCTGCACCGAGACGCTACAGCAACACCGCAGGGACATTTCTACCGACGTCCCCTTCAGATATGACTCCGCGAGCTTTGTTAAACTAGTCAGTGTTGTAAAAAAATAAACACGAAGACAGCGGCAATAACTAACACGTTACAGTAACTGGAGAAAAACTTTAACAAGGCAGAAGACATAACCCCCTGTGAGAAGACAAGCTGCAACTGTAACTGTAACTTTAAAGCCACATATTTTATGAATACTTCAAACTTCAGTTGTTGCGCGCACACAAACAACAAAACTAGTCCAACCTACCTCGTTAAGTTTCTTCTGCTCTTCGTCCTCTTCTTCTTTTAATTTAGCTGTATTTGTTTCCCTACCGGATGAAAATGTCGGTCCGTGCGGTGGCTCCACTCAACGGGACTGTCCCCGGTGAAAACACACCGCCCTCCTCCACTCCGGCTGTGAAGCTGGACGGATGGACCAATCTCACGCTTCCTGTCAACGTTTTACAAAATAAAACCATTATAAAGCAACTTTTTTTTTAACCTTTTAAAGGAGTTTTAGTCACAACAGCAACATGACAGAAAAAAACGTACCTTCGTGGGATATTGTGGCGGACTGATGCCTCCGTGTTGCATTTCTCCGAGGCCATGCCAGCTCCATTTCAGCATTTTCCGCCCAACTTCGGCTTCCGGTTACAGAAACGGTCAGCTTCATCAACTGGAAGTTAGACCGACTCAACACCTACTCGGGTATATTCTTGAATAGCAAACCAACACCTTTGAACATCCCAAGAAAATGAAAACTAAATTCAAAGAGCTCCTGGGAAGGTATTGTTGGAAAAAATACAAACAAATGTGTGTCATTTACATCTTTTGGTCGCTTTTAATGTGATGGGTTAGTCACCGAACTTCCTGCCTCGTTGTGTTTAATTTGATGATGCTCACAAAATGCCCGCGCCCTCTGACGTCAGAGGGCGGGGACGCAAGGTTTTGTTTTTGTTGTTGTTGTTGTTTTTTATTTATTTATTTACTGAACGAGATTTCAGCATATGTACAACATGACATTAGTTCATGACCATGCAACTGAGAACTCAAATGCCACAAATATTAATTAAAAACCAACAAACAAGTAAAATTAACAACAGAAAATTATAATTAAATTATATGAAATAATTAGATGAATATTTAAATGCTTCAAAGACAGAAAGAGATTTTGTTTTTTATCCAGCAGAATCAAATTGTCATGTTTAACCTTTTTTTCCTGCATAGAAATTCCCAAAGTAATGTTACTGTACTGAGAAGTTGAGGTTTTGTTTTTGAGCTCAGCCGTAAGTGCATAAATGCAGATTATTCCCAAAAGGTATGAGTGGATTAACGGTAGGGCAGCTCAGCACTCTTTAAAGCTATCTTGGCCACTGGACACTTTCTGTTTCCACATTTAATAACCAGGCAGAGCTGAAGGATGAGTCATGTCAAACTGTAGGTTATTAACAATTATAATTATTAATATCTTAGACTATCTACTTACTAATTAGAAAGCAGGATTGGTAACAAAAATATATTGAATAATAAAATAAAAGTGTGACTGAGACAAAGACTGTGCGGTGCTGTTTCATTTTCTCCATCCCATCGTCTTCACACGTCTGACCTTCTTTCCATTTGTCTGTGCAGAAGATAACCTGGCGGGACCCTTCAAAGGGCACAAGTTCTGCAGGTACCATCTGACGTACACTGATTCACCAACACCATCACTTAGCAGTTCTCATTTCCAGCGCAGCGACGCTGACCCGCCGATGGCTGATGGCATTTTAAAAGACTTGCAGTCGTGCTGCCGTCTATATCTGCTCTTTTAATTCAGCTCATTCTGATTCAGTGAAATTCTTCATTAAAGCAGTGTAAATCTCAGGCCTTGAATGCACCACATGATCCCGCGTCACACTCAATCCTCGTCCGTGCCCAGCTCACAGCACTGCAAATACTGCAGGGCGCCACAAAGCGTGCTGATACAGCCTGCTAATATCCATCCCAGTGGATGCGGGCATATGTGCACATGTACATGAGTTTGCACGACCCCCTGACAGAAAGGCTCTTTGAGATTCTCCTCAGTGTATAAAGCTGTTTGCCCCCGGAGTCCTTGACTTTACATAATCAAATACACACAAAAAAATGTTTTAACGCATGAGACGCGAATACTGAACACTACCAACAATACCCAGTATCCAACCAAGCTAGAAAAGCAAGACATGCTGCGGGGTTTTCCAAGTGTCTTCCACTTGTCACACTTATCGACTTTAACGTACTGTATTTTAAAATAAACTGACCTTTCTTGTTTTTGTACTTTTGTTTTCATTGTTACTTTTAGTTTGGCAGCAGATGATGTATCTACAGCAAACATCTGACATCTGCCTCACACATGCCAACATGGAGCATCTAAGGCAGAAGTGCCTGCACAATTGCTATTAAGCATGACTTCTTAATGGTACTGGCCAGATCCCTGTTGCTCGGGTAATTCAGACCCACTCTTTTAAAGTCACAAGTTAACTGTTATACTATCCTGGCACCTTTCATTTGTAAGCCAGACATTTTCTGACGTTTCATCGGTGCAGTGATTCCCAAGCAGCGTTACTTGTACTCCAAGCTGTACTTCTTCATTTACTAGAGGTTACGTGAAAAATTGAAATTATTATTTGATAATATACAAGATATGCCTCAGTTTCCCACCAACCCGAGTCAGTTGTAAGTTGATTAAGGCTGCAGAAAGACAACAAAGAGCTAAAAGTAAAGAAAATGATTTCTGTTAGTCCAAATGCAAACTTGACCAAAACTACTAAATAACATTACATACATATCGTTTTTAGGTGTGACATTTTTGCCAGGACGTAACTTATTTGTGCCCCCTATGACTTTTAATAACTCCACATTACAGGATGTCTGGCCTTAGATGACATCTTTAGATGGGATTCTTGGATAAAACAGCCTGTAATAAGGAGGTCAAAGGTCAGAGACAGAGAGCCTGAATTATGTCTGTGACTCTGGAAAGACATACTGGGGAAGGAAATAAAGGATCAAGGGCAAGGGGAGATGTACAGATGATGTTTTTCTCCTCCGTGAGACATCGAGTGATAGACTCTGTGGCTGTTGCTACATGCAGTCAACCCTTCAGGCCCCCGATAAGAAACGTCAGATCAACGGTGGATCTGATCTCTCCAGCGGACGACCTTTTTCCACGTGGGGTTCAGATCGTTACCAGCCCGTTGAAGAAACCTTCAAACACCTCCCTCCCAAACTGATGATCCAGTAGCGATCAGTCTGAGCACAATGAATCTCACCGCGTTGCCACTGATTGAAGCGGGACGGGTTTCTCTCCTCGGCTGTCGTGCTTTCAAATTGACTGTGTGAGTGCAAATTTATGCACATCACAGTACATCCAGTAACAAAAAAAGACATTCCTTTGAGAGTGGTTTCTGTGTGTGTGTGTGTGTGTGTTACAGATGGTAAGGCTTTGACTATGGCAGAGGTCAGTGGTAGATGAACTGTACATCTTGAGCACAGAGGAGCTCTGAAAAGGTTCAACAAGACTCTTCAACTACAGATTCTTAGACTTTGTTTAAACTAGAAGCAGATGTGTGAATTAGTGAATACCACGCTGCATGTATTATCAGACATTATCTTGTCTGTTGTCTGAACGGTGGGTTTAGGCTAGGAGACTGATCAAAAGTAAAAGACACTCCCTGAAAAAAAATCACAATTTTCTATTCATGACGTGACATTTCACACTCCATGTTATCTCCATCAGGCTGAACAACACTTGAGTCAAATGTTGCTCAATGCATTAATCCCCTGCACACTTGGCCCTGCCTGACTCACCGCTGGAAATTACCGTGGTGGTGCATGATGTATCCAAATGCCACAGAGCGTCTCACAGCAATGGGCTCCACTCAGTGAAGCACAGGATGCACACAATTAGTTCATTTACTTTATCGACTTGGATGCTTATAAAACTAGTCTGCTATAAGTAACAGCGGGGTGATCAATTATTATCAATTTATCTACAGATAATCCACATTTGTAGATAAATTGGTTTAATGAACATCAAAAGCTTGTAATTAATTAGTTCAATAGCCTGTTCAGCTGGTATCAAAAAGATAGCTTTTCCCGCCACAGTCAAATCTGTTCTCAAGTCCCTCGAGTTGCCTGGAGCTTTTACTGCAGCAGTGATTCCCAACATGGGTTAATTGTGTCACTGAGGGTAGAGATGCTCAACTACTTCTTTTTTTATTTATTTAATTTTTAATATTTAAATGTATATGAAGCCCACTGTAACGTCTGAACAACGCCTGTTGAGAGTGCGTGAAAACGAAGCTTAGAAGTAAACACTTGAACACTACAGGATTGAAATAGATAGTAAACAGCTACACTGAAATAGTTAGAATAAAGTAGTTACCTGAAAGTAAACAGGTGAAAGAGCAAGAAGTAATAAATAAATGTTAAACATTTAGCTTAAGTTAGCCTAATGAATAAATAGCTAAAACAGTACTAGATACGTTGAAATAGCTGCAATAATTAAAGAGTTGAAATAGGCTAGTTGTAATGAATATATGATGAAATAGCTCAAATCAATGGTTAAATAGTTAGTTAAATATTAGCCAAATGTAATGAATAAGAAAAACAGGCAAATGGATAAACTGTTAAAATAATGAACTACCAGCTAAAAGTAAAATGGTTGATAGAGCTAAAAGTACCAAAGTAAATGTTTGAAATAGAGACGTTAGCTAAAAGTCAGGGACAAATGGTTAACCAAATGCACCCTCAATTGTGAAAACATTATTATAACTCGTATATATTTTTCTGTTAAACAACATTCAGCTTAACATCAATTGTAGTGAACACATTTGGGACGTTGTGGGTGGCGATGACGAAGGGGAGCCACTGCTCTAATGGGTCATATGATAAAACTGATTCGAAGAGCTGCAGAGGACACAAACACATCTCTCATTCATTCCAAGTCTTAAAACACTCCCCTCTTTTAACTTCATCAAGAAATCAATAAAGAATCAAATGATTCACCTGCTCTCACAGTCGGGTGGTGCTGATGTCTTTTTATACTCAGCTTGATCATATTGTCTTCTCCTGGATAACATCAGCTGTGATTGGCTAGTGTGCCTGTGTTTCTTAACTCTGTCCTCTTCTCACATCTCGTGTTTCTGTAGTCGTTCATCATATTGTCTGTGTGTGTGTTTGTGTATGCACCTATATTGTTATATGAACATGCAGCACGCTTGTTGTTTCATACGTGCAGTTTGCAGAGATGTGATAGTCCCAGAGGGCAGATAGCATCGTGGACTCGCACTCATCTGAACACGCCATCGATCCCGGTAATGGAGCCGCTGTGCTCTCTGCTCCACTCTCCACAGCCCTCTTTTACCACTTACACACACGTACTGCAGGCTGTTCAGGCTTCAAGTGGTCTTTTCTTTTTCAGAGCACCTTTAGTGACCAACGAGGACGTGCTCCTAGTTGACTATCCTGGATAAAAGCAGCGTTGATGCACAAGAATTCTCTCTGAACATTGAAAGCCTGTGTATGTCACTGTGCCAGAAATGTGACTTTTAATCCAAGTAAAACCTTTTAAAATGTATAGTTTTACCATTTAACATGACAGGCGATTTGAAAATGAACATGCTAGTGTTAAAAACGCTAAATGTAACAACTTACAAAATTTTGAGACTTACAAAATGTACTTTGCATTTGTTGTACTTTTGGGTCTCAGCCAATATGCTTTTCCAGACTGTCAGTGTCGGCGTATCTCAAAGAATCAAACAAAGTGTGAGGCAGGGAGGGAATAACAGGAACGTAGTGCATGTAATGAAGAAGATAGCTGGTATGGCAAAGGAATGGACTAACTCGGGAGTAAAAACAACTCCCCTGGCAGGCTTTGCTCGGGGCGATTTGGTGTGACACCTTCCTGTTGCCAGGACGTTCATTAAGCCAAGGAGCTTGACTGCCCTGACCTACTGACACTAACGACGACACGTCACCGGGTGCCAGAATTACAGCAGAGACAGTTAGTGGTGTTAGCCAAGAAACAGTAACCCCAAACATTCGCATTTCCTTTGCTGTGAAATGGACAGAGGCCGGAGATACAACGCCAAGCAGCTGAACTGTGATCAGTTCTATTCCCTCGTAACGGGGTTGATCCCCTAAACGCACCACCCACGTTCAATCGAATGGGACGACTGGCGTTTTCGTCCGAATGCAGCCTTAAGCTGTTGTGACCCGTGTGACTTATTTATATTAAAAAAATATATAGTTACGTGTTCTTGTCAGTGATTTTCCTGTTGTCACATTTACACCTGTACATGCTTCTACTTGCACATGCATCCCAAAAAAAAAAACAACACCCGAAACTACTTCACTGAAAGCCAAACATCAGTCAACATTTACTGCCAAACGCAACAACAAATGATAAATTAGAACTTGTACAACACGGTAATGAACAAGCGTCAGTTCAACACGGGAATCACAAAGTGACCTTATTTCCTTCAGATGAGGAGCGAAAGCTTTTGACTTTGAACTGAATGAGTCCGCAGATGTTAAACAGAGTGCATTTAAAGTGTTTTCATCATAGGTTTTTTTTTCTTTACATAAACTTAAGTGTTGAAGAGTCAGTGTGGCAGGGTCTTTACCTGCTGCTGAAAATGACACATCAAATAGATACACATTTTAAATGATCAAGTTGTCTTCAGTAATTAGTAAAACAAACTCTACTGCAAATGTTAACATCTCAAACACGACTCCACAATCAACGGGATGTGTCTGCTGCGCTAAACGTTTGTGCGAAAACTGTCGCAACAATCAAACAGTGCTCGCTTTTAAAAACTCTTAGTAAACTAGACGGAGCTAGCTGTTATTTTGACCCCATCACACACACACACAGGAATACAATCCTCCCAGTTGGTAGGACTCAGGAACATCATGTAGGTTTGAGCTGCCGCGTGTCCATCGTCCTCCCACCAGACATCCACGCAGGCCGTGGTTCTCAGTATTGTCAGTAAAGCACGGAGCTCCAGCACCGATCCACACGGACATTCAAGATCCATTTTGGGCCACGTAGTGGAAACCGCTTGACAGCTCCTGAGCGGAGAGAAAACGGCGTCATCCCTGGAGGTCAAAGGTCTGGAGGCAGCGGCTGGAGCAGCAGTAGGCCACAAAACTCACGGTCGTCCTTCAGAGGAAAGAAGTGAGGAGAGAATGTGAGAAAGACGTTTGCAAATACGAAGAAAGATTCTTAGTTATCTTTCAACATCTTTCTGCAGCTGCTCTGCAGGCGACCCTGGAAGGCGTGTTCGCCCTGACCTGCGGTGCACTCCTGCCAAAACGGTGTCGCGGAGGGGGAAGAGTTTGGGATAGATGATGGTGAACATGGCTTGACTGCAACGGTGGCAGTGTCCCAGGGGGAACTGCAGCAGGTCCAGCAGGCTCTTCGGGAGGGTGATGGGTGGCAGCAGGTTGAGGTCTAAAAACACACAACAGTACGAGAAGCGTTCGTAAAACCCACGCAGTCGGACAAAGTGATTTTTCCACCTCCAGCAATACGCGTAGCGTATATCTCCGTGAGGCACAGCCGGACGCGTACGGGGTGTGGAACTCCTCACCTGTTGGGCGGCGGTGGTAGATGCCGTGCAGGGCCCTCATGGTGAGCTCCTCCAGGGGAACCACGTTGTCCGTCTTGGAGGCCACCACCTTCACTTCACCCGGAAGCCCGACCAGAGCCTCGCTCAGCAGCTCGCCCAGGTCACCCTGCGACATCTTGGCCGACACGCCGCACCTGTACGGGGGCAACACACGCAGATACATCTCACACGTTTCACTTGTTCCATTACTCAGTCGACGCGATCAAGCGGAGTTGAACTGATCCGAGGTCCTCATTAAGACTTTTCTTTTTAACTACTGGGCGCTGACGAGGTTGTCGTCGAGGGCTGAACGTACTTTAGGTTTCTTGTTGTCATTTGATGTATTCATGTTTTATGTCTTTTATCATGTTTAATGTACCTTAGTACGTGCGCCTGAGTCTCTGCGTGTGTTCTATATTTTGGGGACAATAAAGTTAAAGTTCAGATGAACTGAATAGAACTTCAATAATCCTAAACTACATCCAAGTCTTACCCGCTGCAGCCGATGACCTTGTTATACAAGTAGGAGGGAAGTCCTTTTAGGTCCACATTGTTGTCCACAAACATGAACTGCAGCTCCCGTGATCTGCCCAGATCTGAAACACACACACACACACACACACACACACAGATATTAACATCACCTTGCTCATTATATCTACATCGCTATGGCAACGCACAGATAAGGGGGCATATGCTGACCGAGCGGCAGAAAGATCAGCCGGTTGGCGGCCATGGAGAGCTGGTTGAGGCGGTGGAGCAAGCAGAGCTGCCGGGGGACGTGGCTCAGCAGGTTGTGGTCGGCGGTCAGGTTCTGCAGGGAAACGCAGCGGTGCAGCCGATCCGGCAGAGACGTCAGCTGGTTCATCGACACGTCCAGAGTCTCCAGCTCCTGCAGGTCACCGATCGCTGGAGGTGTTGGACGGACAAGGGGGGGGGGGGGTTGGCGGAACTTTGGGATATTTAGGCTGGAACCTGTGTGTTTGGCATCATCACATTTACATTTCCCAATGTATGTTTGCAC
>JAVQJD010057616.1:0-13297 GCA_036023655.1 Nannoperca australis
AAGGTAGGCCTTTGTTCTACACAGAAACAAACATAACTCCACTGATATTTGATTAATTTTATAAAGTATCATCGTAAAACAATATTGAAAAACCCTACATACTTCCAAAATACTAAACTAAAGTTAATTTACTGTATTTTTAAAATGTTGCAACCGTCCCTGATCGGTGTTGCAACCGTCCCCATGGTTGGGGTCGGTTGCAACCGGGTGCTTCTACTCAATACTGAGCAAAGGGTCTGAATACTTATGACCATGTGATATTTCAGTTTTTCTTTTTTAATAAACTTGCAAAAATTTCTACATTTCAGTTTTTTTCTGTCAAGATGGGGTGCTGAGTGTACATTAATGAGAAATAAAATGAACTTTTTTGATTTTATCAAATGGCTGCAATAAAACATAGAGTGAAAAATTTAAAGGGGTCTGAATACTTTCCGTACCCACTGTATATATAAAACTGAGTTCCTTTGTCTTTTAAGTGGGAGTATGCACTGTGACATTCCCTAGCAAGTGATTTGGCAGTAACCCTTGGGAGCTCTATTGGTCCTCAGAGCACCTCCCACCACATCCACAGACACCGAAAGAACTATCAATAGCTCAGCATATGTCCAATCCCTGTGTGTGCTCGGTCCACTCTGTACTGAGTGCTGCATTCAAGTAGAAGTCAAGAGGGCTGACAGGGAGTGTGCTGAAAGGCCCTTGAAAGAGTGACCGGCCTTCAGTCACCTACACCCTGAAGGATAAAATGTGACCCAGTGGGCCGGCTGCCCACAGCTTTACCCTGCCCCCCCTCCTACACACACCACCACCACCAGTTTGGGGTAGCCTCATATTACCCCAGTCCATGCACACACACACACACACACACACACACACACACACACACACACACACTCACACTCACACACACACTCACATACATCCGACCGTGTTGTCTCAGGCCTTCTCAGCTCATAGATCACTGCTGACACATCAGTAATTGAGCGGGGATAGATAAGGACCAGCAGACAAGGCCCCGGGGTCCTGACACCGCTGAAAAGCCAAGAACAAACACTGTGTCACCACATCAGACCTGTGCGGCTCTGCTGCCTCTCGCTTCCCTGTTTCTGTTTAAACCCGACAGGACTTTGGTCTGAGCTGTGTTCATTTCCATTTTGTCCATTTTGTGATCTAGTGAGACACCAAAACAAAGCTTGTTTCAGTGCTCGAATATTCACATCTGTCTGTTGTGATGTCACTGCACTACATTTCTGCAGTTTGACCCCACATTGTTCATTTTCTGTGTTTATAAAGACACTGGTAGAGATTTTGTCAGTGATATTTAAGTCTCATGAATCTTCCGTTCTTATTTCTTTTAATCATTCTAAGGCCACCGCGGTCATCTTCTTTGAGGTGCACAGTTAAAACAATGAAGACACACTAAGTGCAGCTGTCATTCCCAAACTCTGCTGGCTTGAACAGAGATATTCACTCACAGCTATCAGTTCCTGATAATTCAGGAGCAGGATTCACTCAATAAAATACTCTTCACTAAAAAACAGACAGGCTGTCCTACTTGTCTCGGCTGCTTCCTGTTTTAAGAAGCTGATAAGTCTTTTCAGTGAATTTGTGGAAGACCTTAATCTATGTATTACTATTTCTCTTTCAAGAACCAGTCACATTAGCAAACATTACTGGCAGAGAGAGGCATATCATTACTGCAAAGCAACACAATGCTTATTAGTACAACAGCTCAAAGAGGTAAACCAACTCCAACGCTTCATTTTTAATAATGCACAAAAATGACAATATAGTCATACATGACAGCTTTCATTTTATGTAGTTTTGGTTGGTTAGCAAACATTTTCCTCACAGTTTCCAATAATGACAGAAAATGACTTAATTGTGATAATGTAGCTCAATAATACCTCAAGTCATTTATGAATGTTTGCTGCTTCCAGCTTCTCAAATGTTCTCAAAGGCATTTGCTTTTTTTTGTTTGAAGATTTCAAATTGAATAAGTTTGGGTTTTGGGATTTTTGTTCCGACAGAATAAGCAGTCTTGTAACCTGAGGTTGGTGTTAGTCATTATGTTTGACATTTTGCAGACTGAACAATTTATTTAAACATTAATTAATAGGCTAATCAATTAAGAAAATAATCAGTTTTAACCAAAACATGCTATGGCCATGTATGAACATTTTCCCATCAGGTTCAAAAGCCAGTAAGGCTAAAAGAGAATCAGTGTTTCAATAAAAGTAGAGAGAACATGTTGTTAGCAGGACATACAAGCGTGATAAATTTCCGTTCGTCTTTTGTCAGTGAATACGTCTGGGCCCATATGCTGGACTACAAAGCTACGTGAAAGCAGCGTTTAAAAAGCAAGGCCTACCACATTAAAGCCTATAACAATCTCTGTTCATGGTAAGTTATCACTCTCAATTAATCACCTCCCACAATGGGATTTCTGATGTGTTCAAGCCCCCTGAAAGCTGCAGGTCAGGCCGAGGGCAGACTGACTCTCAGTTCCCCATTCTCCATACCCTCATTCCCCTTTCACTTTATCACATCTCTGAGCCACTGCCAACTGAAGCGCCTTTAAATTTTTCTTATTCCTCAAGCTCTCCAAAACAAACAGAGAGAGATAGATGTAGGTGTGGAGATGTGGGGCTTTATGTGAAGTAAGGGCCTCTGTAGTCTGACTAGTTGACTGACTGGCTGGCTGGCTGAGAGCCTTTCTGCCTGATTAAAACCCCTCCCTGGTCATTCCACTGGGGCTGTGTTAGCCTATGAATGGTATTTTATTGTTAGGGCTCTCCCCAGTCCTGCACTGCTGAATAGGTTTAACCACTGGTTTAGATTCAGTTACACGGTTTTGGTTAAAAGTGTCCACCTCCCTCCGCTTTGGACTCCATGGTTCCCTTGGCTGACCTGTTTAGAAGCTGCCGTGGAAATGTCATGTCGCCCCTCCCATGGGCCGGACCCTACATTCACTTTGATAGGTAACAAAAAATGACTTGGATGTGATTAAACCAATGGCTGTTTCTTACAACAATGAATTGCCAATCTCTGGTGGAACGTATCAGTGTGCTGATGGAGGACTTTGAAATGGAGGATGCGGTGATTCGCCTCTTTATGTGTGTGTATAAAACAAGCTTTGATGGAGTGTTACGAACCGTTTCTGTAGCAAAAAAAAAAAGGTTTGATGGTACAAAAGGACTTTTTGGAAACGTTTATTAAGAATACACAGATACAATGCTCTGCAGTCAACATAATACACTAAGCATTCATTAGAGGTACGAACTTGGCCTACACTGTAAAAAAAATCCTTAAATCATTTTTCCTTAATAACCTTGTTTCCTTTAAAAAAGTGAAAAATTACTTTTTGAGTGTAAGTTAAAACTCTTTTCTCTACTTTAAAGTCTATATACAGCATGAGAGATGACATTATAATCAACAAGAAAGAAGAAGAAATACATGTAAAGTAAAGAATGTAAAAAACTAAAGGATGTTCATTGTTCAGCATAAAGCCAATGTAAGAGGATTCAGTCTTTTACTTAGCTACTGTGCCACTGTTACATAAAGAGCTTGTGAAGTCGGGTGGGGAGTTTGGGATATCAAGGAATTTCACAAACAAGTTTGCCAGGAGTACAGCAGAATGCCCTTACATTTACATTTACTGCATTAGACCTTTTCAGCTCAAGTGGAGTGGGAAAACAATGCTAGTCAACCTGGAAGTCAGTGGAAGTCAATGAAAACGCAGGGGAAAGTTCATTCGAGGCCACAGCGGGAGTCTTGGGTGTAAATGAATATACACTGATGATGGTATGATAGCTGATGGTGAATTCATTTTGCTTTACTCTTGTAGTCTCAGATGTAAAACTCTTTGAAGATGGATTTTGATGATGATGAGTTTCCTGGAGTGCTTTCTTTTGATGAGCCAATTCAGTACCCAAAGCTGTAAATAGTAATACTATAGTGAAGAGCAAATCCTGTATTGCCTGCCTGTGCTCCTGGTGCCAGCATAGGGCTGGAAGACTGAAGAGTAACCTGTAGCTGTATGGTACACAAAACACAGAGGAATAAACAGAAAGGAATTTTCTCTGTCAGTAACTGCTCACAGACCCACAGGGAGGGACAGGGAGGGACAGGGAGGGACAGGGAGGGGGGCATGATGCAGACCTTTATCCTAGTTTAGAACAGGGGAAACTCAAACTAAACAATCCCTCACTTCTTTAATTGGATGCAGCCTCTCTGGAACTGTATTTGGAAGTCTGAGGGCCCCCTGCTGTGTGGTAGGACTTTTCCTAGACAGTGTTTCAAAGACACAAATAACAGCTCGGCTTATTTATGACTCCCTCAAGAGCAGAGACCTCACTTCAAAGAAATACACACCAAAGTGTTTCCTAAAAACAGAAATTCAAGTCTCTCACACACAGAGTCACACCAAAGTGTCCCTCCGTCCATTTCCCACTAGTCCCCCGGTGCGTTGGAATAGGACAAGCCTATAATCAATTAGCTGTTCTCTGTTCATGTGGCTGTCAATTAGGCTGGCCAGTGATTGGGGATATGCCTGCTTTATTAGCACAGCCAGCTGCCCTTCTCCTATGCTTACTACATTACTTACATCTACTAACCTAATGACAACACTTTTACTTGACATTTATTAGACAGCACATGACGGCGCTTCATTAAAACTAGCACTAATTTGACTCATTTGATTCTGATTTAGAGAGTGTCCCTCTGAAGTCTGTGGCTTGGTGTCAGATCTGCATTAGTAGTGACTTCATTACATCATATTTGAGATGGTAATGTTGTAAACCCAGTCTGTATTTGATCTCTTCCAGTGTGGAGTCTCCAGTGGCACTAAAAGAAAATGTTACTGTGTACCAAGAAGACTTTTATTAGGATGTTCCCATGAAATATTTGCTTACAGTAATACAGAAAGTCCAGTTGTAATGGAAACCTTAATGTCTATCTATGATGTTTATGAGCTGAGATGCTTGTGAGTAAGAGACTAGAATGGCATTTGTGCTGGATTTAAAGGGGCAATCCACCAGTTTTACTCCTAACAGTGAGTGTAGATGTATAATGTCTTCTGTGGGTCTGCAGGGGTTGGTTGTATCAGCTTGGGCTTGAGGACTACAGATTCTAACAGGAAGAAGCCCAAGTTGCAAAGATTGAAAGATGTAGATTTTTAACAGGTAAGAAGGGTTTAATAAATTATTAAGTTGCATCATGGGTAATGTAGGATCCAGTATTTTAGGAGCTAGAATCATACTAAGGACTAGAAGTCAGGATATCTCATCCTCTGTTTATGTTTGCCGTTTGTTTCTATTTACTCACACAGCAGGATACCAGCTAGCATTGTTCAAACTTGCTCAACCTGACCCAGCAAAACTTACATCTGTATCGGATGATTCTGAAGCTCACAATTTACCACCACTGCCAGTGTTCAGTGCTAATGCAGCACGAGGCAGTGTGTGCTCTAGGTATCAAGGCAAGAAGTTAAGGGTGTGGAGGTCAGGGGAGTGTAAGGGCATGTAGCACATACTACCTGCATGCAGTCTGTAAACCAACAGTTAACTGCAGCTTAGTTGCAATGTTGTGGGGGGAAATTAAACAACCAATATTGCAACATGGTAACACATTGCAAAGTTTTTATAAATGTGCTCTCCAAATAATTCTGCATCTTCATAAGCACCTTTACTTTGACAGCTGTGTTCACAGAGACGGCAGAGAAAGTTTCAAGTTTGTGCCAGGTAACTGTCATACTCTAGTGAAATGGCCAGAAGATGGATGGATGTTTGGAAGGTGAAAGAGTGTCATAGAATATTCAGTAATATAAGACCTTTTGCAAATGGACTCGATTAAATGGACTGCATTAATAATGCTAAGATAAATTAAAAACACTCTAGTGTCTGGATTCAAGAAAGGAGATGCTAATTTGAAAGCACTGCAGTCTTAAAAGAAATAAAAGCTATGTTTACAAGTAATGTTGACTTGACAAGTCTAAAACTGCTTAGATATCAGAAGATGAGCAATAAAAAAAAAATCCTGGAGTTGTATAAAAGGCTGTGTGTGTCCTTCAGGCTTCTCTCACACATGAGCATGTCTCCATGGATACTGACTTTAGGTATATTTTACAGCCTGTTGAAGCAGCTCAGGAGGGCTTCCTACTTCACGTCTGCCTCTCCTTTCACAGCTATACTCTATTGGTCTGCAACAACAACACATATAGTGTCGACACCAAGGCTCGCTGTAAAAGTAATTGGTTTCATTGGAGAGTGGATAAATAGCTGTGGCTGGTTGTGGAGGGCTTCCTGCCGAGTTTGACCGCTCTTGGGTTAATCACAGTCCCTCGGAGGCTGGAAGCCATCCCAGTCAGCACTGGCCACCAGCCACTGGAGTTACTTACAGCTCAGCCGACTGGAGTTCAGCCACAGGGGCACAAGAAGGAACTGTTAGATAGCTATCACTTAACCTAATGATAATGGCAACATGTGTTATTCCTCCTGTTAAACCAACACCATCACTTGTATACAGATGTGGGAAGTACATTACAGGTATACTCTATTTAACTATTACTTGACTGTTTCCACTTTGTTAGACTTTTTGAGCATCATTGTAGCACAACAGACTCATGGACACAAGTCTCATTGTCTTTATTTTGTTACTGTGTTTTACATTGTGTTCTACAGAGTCCTCCACACTTACACTGTGGTTATACTATTAGTTATTAGCAATTGACAGGTAAGAAGTGATTGGATGTACAATTGGTGGTTGTCCTGTTCCTCTGGTCCACATGTGAAAATGTCCAGTGCTTATAGAAGATAATAAAATAATACAGTCAATCATTAGTTATATTTCTCGGTGATCTGACCATTACTTTGTTACAAATTACAACATCATCAACAGCAGTAACAAAATAGTCATTAAACACGCTTTATTTTGATGCTTAATTTCACCCCTACCGCTAATTTGAATAAAGATTATAATTTGTATTTCTGCTTTGAAGAACTGCTTTCATATTTTCATATTAAAACTACATCTTGAAATATTTGGGTAAAATTTCTAAATAAACTGTCTTCTCGCTGTTTTTTCATTTTTAGAAAAACAACAACTTAAATATGTCAGGAGAGTTAGCGCCCGTTAACGCATATATCTGGGTTTATTCTGGTGGCATGTCTGCAGGCACATCAAGTATTTTGACCATTTTTGACCAACTACATCGTCTACACAAACAATACGTTTGCTTTGACTAACAATAAGCTGACATTTCAACACCATAAACTCGGTATTTTCTGCCTGCGGTCTTTTGTTTTTGATTGATTTGACGTCCGCATAATGCTGACTTTCCATCCCATCGGCTGACTGAAACGGCCTTTTTGTGCCACTTGACTCCCTCGCACACACACAGCTGCATTTGTCTTGCAAATCCATCCCCGCAGCGCCGCGTTTAGACGAGGAAAAGAGAGCAGTCGGACATCAGTGAAGTTCAAGCCAGTGAACAAGCGGAGAGGCTGTTCCATAGCAGCAGCTTTTGTCGAAATCAAAATGGAGTAGCTGGTGAAAAATGATGCATGCTTTTACACCTCTGAATCCTGGCAACTGACAGAGCAAGGCATGGGCGTTGGGGGTGGGGGTATAAAAACTAAAAGAAAACTTCCCCTTCCCTGGAGACTGAAGTCAATGTTGGAGGCGAACAAAAGAGCCGCGGTCTAAACGGGTTGAGTGTCCTCTAGCGCACGACGGGGATCAGCAGCGCAGAATGTAGGAGATGGATGGAGACGCACACGTACAAACGGCCGTGACTGAAATTAGCATATTTGTAATTTATCATTTATGTTGAGTTATTCAGGGATGTTCTTAAGAGTTAAAAAAATAAAATGGATCATTTGTCAACACGCGCGCCGAGGTAGAGCTGTTCTACAGAACTTTCAGCAGCGCATGAATCACAGTTGTTTCCCTGAGAAATGCGAGTGGTTACCTACTTATTTATTAGCCTGTAGCATATTTATTTATTGCTTTTTGTCTTCTGCATTGAAATCCGTTATGGAATCAGCTCAGTCTGCTTAATTTCCATATCTTTTCAAAAGAGCTTCCTCGTGAATAGACTGTAATATTTCATGATGGGGCACGCAAAAGCTGTGCACAATGCCTCTCATATCCACCCTGCTTTCAGCCGTAACAAAGATCATAGCAAGACGTCTTTATGGCTAATTCAGTCAAAGGCGCATCTCCCGTCCTCCGGCGCGGAGGTCAGCCCGCCATGTTCTGTCCACCAGGGGGGTTTTCAGGGGTCAGAGGCGGCCAGCTGGCTCCGTCACACTACACCACACACAAATACACACACACACACACACACACACACACACACACACACACACACACACACACACGATCATTCAGTTATGTTTAAGGGCAGAATACAAGTAGGAAGGATTAATGCTCCGACTTTGTTTTGGGGTGACGTTGGAGATAACAGAGCTGTACATTCACTGAAGGAAATACTCATCAAACGGACCATTCATTTCTAACAACTTCAAGAATACGTCTAGTTGCAAAATAATATAAATAATATTACAGTTTTTTATGCTTTGCTAGGCTGCGATTTGAGTGTTAAAGTCCCCAGAAACAGCAGTGACATCATTTGTATAAAACGACGACCGTATGTCGTTATGTTATATTTTATTATGTTGAAAAAAAATAATTGAACTTGCTGTGTGCTGGAAATTACGCATTTACAGTTTCCATGCAATAACCCTTTCTCGTCACATCCCACTTTTTATCTCCTATGCTGGACAGTTGGTAAAATCATTATGTTGGATTTATATTTTAAATCTGTCAGTGGATGTGTGACATCAGGCCGAACAAAATAAATTATGACTGAAAACCGAAAAAAAAAGTCAAAAGTCGGGTTCTCCATCAGGCTGACCACCTTCGCTTCATAGTTAAGACCTCTTCTCAAAGATCTGGTCCTGTTTGTTAATGCGGACGCTGACTTCAGCCTCCAGGGAAGTACGTCATATGTCTCTGGTGGTCTCCTGGGAGAGTGAGAAGAAACCACTATCCCAGCGCAAAGCAGACGCACCATTACGCAATAAGGCCAAACTGGAAACGCGGCTTCAGCTTTTACGCATGAATGCACTGCCCCCGAAATCAGAGTTAATACGGACAGTGTCGTTTTTAAAGGAAGTGCCTAGGTACATTTTTTATATGAAACATTCTTAGGCATCCTCTCTCACTGAAACGCACATCTAATTCGTACAACACAGCACCCACTGACACATCATTTCGATATTAGACATTCTATCACGAGGGGTGTGTAAAAATTTAATTTCTGAGTAACTAATCTAATTGTATTTCAGCATTCTGAGAGAGTTCAAATGTACTCCATGCGCACTCATTTTAATCTCAGTTTGTCCATGCGTTGCCATGGATATTCGTGGCAACGCATGGACAAAGCGTTGGCGCATAAGCTACCATAAGAAATGCTAGGAAATCTCTCTTCATATATATAATATAATATCAATTAATTCCCTTAAAATGTACGACAGTTGGTGTCATGAAGAAATAAAATCCTCTTTAAGTTGTTTTCTCACTAATTCTTCTGTCTTAGCCCCCCTGCATTTTCTCAATGGGGAAAGCTGCTCGTGCGCCCCGGAGCCACTTGTTGATGGCGCATAAAGTTGGGGCTTTTGAGAAGTTAAATATCCCGGAAAGAACACAAGTTAGTATCTCAAGGGCTTCACGGGGACAAAAGACCGGCGCCTTAGCACCATATGCTTAATGGCTACAGCCGTCCAGCCTTTATTAAAGGCAAAAAGTGGTCCTTTAAAAGTTGGAAAGGCTCCTTTATTTGAGTTAGATGGAGCACTTGCGCACAAAACCAGAAGCGCGCATTGCCATTGACTCGCCCCCTTTCTCTTTCTTTCAGGAGTCTGAAGCGGCCACCGTCATCGCCCGTTTCACTCCAACATAAGCTTTTCATCACCCGGCTTTGTTCTCGGTGAAAGTAATGCTGCGAATCAAAGAGATGACAATATTTTCCATCAGCTTGGAGACCCTGGACAAGAGCCCTCGAGCTCTGGCAAAAATCGGGCCGGTTATTCATCCTGTCACTCCGCACCTGTGGTCCCGCATTCAAAGTATACAAACCTGTCCCTATTAACATTAATTATTCACAAACAACACAAAGGCTGAAATAGAGCAGGTTGAAGTCTGTTTATGGCTCCTAAATGTTTTATTCCTCTGAAGATGTGCCCAAAGCTTTTTTTTTCTCTCCCTCGCTCGCCACCGAGTGCCCGTCTCTCTTTCAGCCTTGAGTAGCCCTACAGTTTGGATTCTACAATCGTAGCATCTGCTTAATCTTGCGGATGAAAATATGACACAAAACATAGCTAACAGGGGATTTGTTAAATCCCGGTAATGAGTGATCAACGCGGGAAACAATGGTGCAGGATGGTGAGAGCCCTATGGTTCCGGGGGCACCCGGGACAGTTTGCTCTCTTAGGCGCCAGGTGATGGCAAGAAAATTGCCGTCCCGAGGAGGAGAACACACCAAATCCACCTCCTTTCTTTCTTTGAAAAAAAAAATAGAAGACATAAATTTAATTGGCTTATCAAGGCGCGGCGAAAAGACTTCGCTGTTAATTGGATGGACGCGCACAAAACAAACGCAGGGACGTGTTTAGCCTGGCTGGCCCGCGCTGCGCTTTCAGCCCGGTGTCACGTCATTGAAAATGTGTTTTATTATTGCAAAACGTAATGCTTTACAGTTGCCATATTGTGTCCTGGACAAAGGCTGATGGAACATTAAAGACATGGAAAACGGTGCCAACCCGTCTCGAAGACACGGCTAGGGCCTCTCTCTTTGCTTGCTTTAAGGCAGCTGCTGTCCAGGGACTCAGGCGCAAGGACATGAAAAGAGACAAAGTTTGAACTACCAGGTGCATCCCCGGAGAAGACGGCGGAAACCGATCTGTCGCAGCGGGAAAAGGACTCGCCCATAAAGATGTAATTTAGATTGGAAGGTCACATCTGAAAGAAAAGAGCGCACGGGAAGGGAGAACGGTCCTAGCTACTTCCCCTCCTGCCAGACAGCTCCTCCTGCAGCCTCCTCTGTCACTGAACCCAACCGACACCTGTTGATTACCAGCGGCTCATCAGCCACCCTGTCCCTGCAAAACAAATCTGAGCGTCCGGGCGCCGGCATGGCATGGAGCTGCAAGTCTGGACAGGTCAGATTCACAGCTGACACACTGATGCCATGTTGGAGAGGGGAAAAACGGGAGTCAGACGTATTAATACTGACTGCAGGGGCTATATTTCCGCAGCGAGATAATATGCAAATCAAGCCAATGTGCTGTTGTTAGGCGTCTCCCCCAGTGCGCTGACATACGGCCTTAAAGCGGATTTGACAGCATTAGAGGCGATTCAACCTCTTACTTTCTTCTCTCCCGAGCTGTTTAACTAAAGCTTCACACCTCCATTGATGCTTATATTCTACCAATACCTATATTCACAGCCGCTGATGCGTAAAGGTGCCAACCGTGCCATCGTCATTAATCGATTAAGACATCAAATGCCCCAAAACAGAATGACTTGATCGCCGCAAAACTCTGCAATGAAAAGCCGTAAAAGAAGGAAAACGACTGGCTGATATGCTGCCTGGTACTGTGCCCATTAGTAGACCCACATCTCCTCAATAGTGAACTGGGAGGAAAATGTGGGATTTAATATTTAAAATTGATAATTTATGATTGTAATTACACTACCATCTGACACGCCTGGGAAAACATTCTTTAAAATATTGAAACCCTTGAAACGTGTCATATTACAATTCAACTGAAATGTATTTTATTGGTTAAAGCAACCGAGCTTGGCAATAAATGTATGGTATATCCAAGTAGCGTTTGAGTTCTTTGATTAGTAAAAGAATAACTGAATAACATTTCAATAGAATAGAATTGATACCTGCTGTCATAGCATTTATATGTTGAAGCACGTTTGTAAAGGAAATCGATCTAGTGACATCATAGTCCGCTTTAAAGGAAACTGCATATATACTGCATACATACTGCTGCACGGAGGAGTTCATGTGAAGTCCTGCATATTTAACTGTTGATGGTGAGTAAATGCATAATATCAGCAATAAAATGTATTAATGCCACCTTTAAAGAATGTTCATAGTGCTTTGAACCTTGGCTTATTTTAATCTAGAGGAATGCACGAGTTTCTAAATGACAGCAGCCGTCAGGTAAAAGTAGTGCGTATTCCATCAGGTGACAGTATAAAGTGTCACAGAAGGAAACGTCTTGTGACTGGCTTTCTGCTGAACTACATTTAGAGCCTAGAAACGTTTCTGTAACATACCTTTAAGTTGCACCTCTGTGGAAGAGCTTTGCAAGAATTGCAACTTTGTCCGAATTTCAAACATAAGACTGTAATCTCTGAATTGTTTCCCCCTCTCTGAAATATGACTGAATTCAGATCTTAATTTCAGAACTCTGGCTATTATCGCCCCCCCCCCCCAGTGTTCAAATGAATCTCAGAATTGTCTTTTCCATCCTCGCGGCCCTGCCACGCTCTGTGGTCAGAGTAGCTCTCTGTCGGTCTGCCCGGACAGCATAGTGTAGGTATGAAGGCGCGCAGGCTGTGTGTTTGGTGAATCAGGGGCCTTTGAGCTCAGCGCCCAGCCTTTCTCAACCAAATTACCGCTTGGCGTGGCCCTCCCATGTCCAGGCCATAGTGAGAACTAAAGGAAATTAAACCTGTCAGACATTAAATGGTCGTGTCCTTTTAAGCCTTGCCAAGTCCGTAGTCGGAGTGACAAGATAGTCGGGAGTATTTCAGCCTGTCCTTTCCGCTTGGCTGCGACCGCACCAAAGCATGTTGAGAGGCGCTCTGCGCTCCGCACACTAAAAACCATCAACTGCACAAAGGCGCCAAGGTGCGGGAAACTACAATGCTACCTCTGTTTTAACCCCCGGCTCTGCTGCCGAACAATCTAAGTGGAACCGGCCCTCCTGCCAAAGAGACGAAGCTGCCCAGCATTGACTCGCTAACATTTGACTTTCAAATGGCTGTAATAGGATTACATGCTCCTGTCGCGCTGGTAATGAGGATCGGACAGACAGTCTGCTGAGGAGGGAGAGAGAGGGACAGTGAAACACTGGAGCTCCCTGAACCTTTAAATAAATCACGTTCAAAAGCATCCCAACATTCTGGATGAAAAAACAAACAATAAAAACAATACAAACAAAAAAACATTAGCATCATGATGAATAGCAATAGGAGCTAACCCACCTGTTGTGCC
>JAVQJD010057625.1:0-11928 GCA_036023655.1 Nannoperca australis
ACATATATAGCAGCCGTATGTATACAACAGCTTTATGCGTCAAGTTATAATGCTTTTCAGTGATTCAGTAATTACCTCTATATAACACTTGTTATTGTTGGACAGGGGGCTGATGGGAAATGATGCAGCATGTAATCCAGTGTTACTGTAAACTGACCTGATTGATATCAGCCTCTCTATTTCCTGTTCAGAGCTGGATTAAGCTATTGCTAATGCTAACACTTCCTGCTGCTGCTTCACATTAAAAGACTTCAACTGTTGGAACGCGGGGGGGCTTTTATTGTGAAGCAGCCACAGGAAACACAGCGCAGAGGCTTGTTCTTCATCACTTTGTTTGAAATGTTGCAGGAAGAGTCGGCAGCAGCTGCAGGGAGACATGTTGCCTCTTCTGTCTCCGGTCACACGTGAACAAACTCACGGCAGGATTATTGATTATTATTATTAATGTCTTTATTAAAGATGTTTGTTTGGCTGCACTGTAAACAGACACCAGCTGCTCCATCCTGATCTCGTGATATGACCAAATCAGCCATGACTGAAACTGGAAGCAGTGTACCTGTCATTCAGCTTGTTGTTGTTGTTGTTGTTGTTGTTGTTTAGCTACATGTCCATAGAGCTGGTACAGCTGTTCTCGGTGCTGGGTGTCACATTGCTGCTGAGCTGATTCAGATTGTGAAATGAAGAAAACCCTCTGTCACAGCGTCACGACGGGCAGAACTTTCAGGAGCGTCGTGCTCGTTCAGCCGGGCCAGGATCCAGCACCTGCACCTGGCTGTGGTTCAGTGCAGCACACACTACAAAGTCCTGCTCCTTGTCTTGAAGTCCCCCCCCACACATCCCCTGCTCCCCGTCCCTACGCAGGCCTGCCCATCTGCTCCTCGCTGCACGGCTCTGCTCCATGATGGCGGGGCTCTCAGTGCTGCTGGCCCACCGCTCTGGAATGTGAAGCCTCAGGCTCCGCGCCGGTGCACATCTGTTGCTTCTTCACAAAGGTGCAACTGCAAACACATCTTTGTGGACCGGCTCTGCTTTCAGCTTCTTAATCTGCTTGTATGAAATGTATCCGTGTGCCTCCACGCAGCTCCTTCTGTCTCCTGTTTGTTGCTTCATTAAATGGAACTACGTTGTCAGCCGGTGGCTAGAATGGCACGTATAAATAAACCTGTTAACTGGAGTGTCTTCAAATAAAAGCAGTATGTTTGGACAGGATCGTACTCGCTGGAGATGAATGACTCATGCTTACTCGTTTCTTTTTATTCAATATGTGATCAGAAGAAATAAAGGTATGTGTCTGTGTAGTCTGGTTTCTGGTTTCTGGGTTTGAGGCGTGTCACCGCTGCAAATCAAATCTATGCAGCACAAAGACACAGACTGTTGAAAACAGAGAAAAAGGTCAAAATCAAACCTTCAACAAGCAGAACCACTACTGGATGTTACTCATCTCAGCATCTTTGTCCTCCACCTTCATTTATTGACTGAATCAGTCCACACGTGCATTAACAGTCCTCACACTTTCACATGCACTGCTTCATTGAAGTCAGCTGATGGACCTGCAGACGGGCTACACTTCATTTCAAGTTTCACCTCACTGAAAGTAATGCAGCTGTTCAAATCCCTCACAGCCAATCACGTGAGTCCGTCTGCCCTGATTGATCTGTGAAACAAATCAATTAGTTTCTCACCGACTGCCACATGAATCAGTGTACATCACACAGAGCTAATACATGATGATGTCCTCTTATTGTTAATCAATTGTGTGTGTGAGATTGGGGGGGGGCTGCTCCTCCGATACACACAGAATTTAATGAGCATTGATTGATGATAAAATGTCAGGTGACACACACACACACACATTAACACACATACAGCTGCTTCTAATTAGATTGTGCTTTTATTGATACACTGAATCAATACATCCGTCTGGTGTTTCATCAGAAATGAGAGGATGAGGAGGAATCAGAAGTTTGATAAATATTTGAACCCTTCAGCGTGTCCTCTGAACAACATGCCTCTGCATTTAATATATAAAGAATCAGTATGTACAGGCTTCTCTGTGTGAGAGTCACAGCCATGCCAGTAGGTTTGAGCCCTTTCAGTTCTAGTTTTGTGGACAGAAAGACACTAAAGAGTGGACGACCTTTCATGTTTTCATGATGTGTGCTCCCATGGCTGCAGAGGCGTCCTGACTGCTGGACGCCAGCACGGCTGCAGGGCTGGAGGAGAATCCTGATCCGGTCCAGTTTACTCAAGAACACGTGATGTCTTTAGGAGTCTGTTCGCTGCGAGAGCAGTAAGAGACTTATGTTAGCTAGCATACGTTAGCTGCTAATGGGAGCTAGTTAGCAAGGCTACACTGGTGAAGATCATTTTTACACCTAAAGACCTTTACTTTTATCCGTAGGCTTTATATGAGAGCTCCAGTTTCTAGTATTTCACTAGATATTTATTTCAAGAAAGAGCCGGCATGGTTCATGGTTCTGGTGTCACATCCCTTAATGTCTCCAACCCAGGAGGATCCGTGCTGGGCTGCTGGATGTCTAATCTCAACTGTGACCTCGGATCATTTCCATCCATGTGCTCATGTTTGCTCCAGCTGTGGTCTCTCCGTGTTTAGACGTGTTTTACATGTGCAATGTTAGAAGGTGAGGATTCAGATGGATGACTTCTAGGATTCCCTCTCTATTGTGTTTTCGTCTGAATCTTTTAGTGGTGGACTCCGGTTGTAAGAAGGAACAGAGAGCGGAAGAGATGTGATGTCATTACCACGTTTGCACAGAGTAATCCCACAGATCACATTTCTGACTGCAGATAAACACTCGTCTGTGCCAGATTACATTCTGAGCGTAACCTTGCCAGCACTGCTGTGACTCCCCTCTCCTGTAAACAAGAGGACTTAAAAGGGATTGTGGTTATCCAGATTAGCCACGTCTGCTGCAGCCTCTCGCTCTCGCTCTCTGGTTCAGATTCAGGTGTTGTGCTGCAGACACGCTTGGTTTCATTTACTTTGGATTTAAAGTTAAACTCCACAGAAGCATCTTTACAAAAGATCAACTTTTGTGCACGTGACGCTCCCACATTGTGAACAGTGGACGTGATGAGGTGAGAGTGTCTCACCCCGGAGGACAAGGTCAACCTGAGCGCCACAATAAGGCTCAAATAAGGGACTTCAGATTGGCTGGATGCCCTTCTGCCCTTCTTACTCTGATATAGGACCGACTGTCCGGCAGCTGTTAGATGCAGTGTGATTCTGTGTGACTGTGCTGATTTAACTGGGATCATGGGGTTTTTGGGGTGATATATGTATATATATATATGTGTGTGTGTGTGTGTGTGTTATAGTCTTCCTGCTGTGCTTTTAGTTTGCATAACATTTCATCCCGTTCTCCCAGCAGGATCCTTGTAGCTGCAGACATTTTTGAAAGTGTTTTGAGTCTTTTCTGCCAACCAATTTCTATAAATGATCAATATCTTAATGTGAGTTTCTCTGACTGATCAGTCCTGCGAGTCAGGTCATGTTCCAGAAGTATGTAAGAGTGTCTCAGTAGGTTTTACAGCCAAAAAACATACATTCTCATCGTTGTTTCAACCTCCAAATAAGTGCTTTTCCAAGCAAAGTTTCAACCAGAACTGAAGGTAAAGATACGAACTGACACATGAATCTGAAGACAAACACCATAATTACTTCACTCACCACCAAAATAAAGAAGTGCTCTGGAGGAAGCAGCGATGGCGCTGCTGTTCACTGCCAGAGAACGCTTGTGTGTGTGTGTGTGTGTGTGCGTGTGTGTGTGTGTGTGTGTGTGTATGTGTGTGTGAGTGTGTGTGTGTGTGTGTGTGTGTGTGAGTGTGTGTGTGTGTGAGTGTGTGCGTGCGTGCGTGCGTGCGTGTGTGTGTTAAAGGGTAGAAAAGATCAGCTGTCAACTGTTTCAAATAGATGTTTGTTCGTTTAAAGATAGTATTCAGTGATACTGCACCTGTACATCATCGTGTGTGTGTGTGTGTGTGTGAGAGAGAGCATTCCTGATGGCAGGGGCCGGTGGCTCAGTGCCAATCACTCCTCACGTCACAATTACAAAGAGCAGAGGGTTTCAGGTAATCACCATTGATCTTGTACGTGTACACACACACACACACACACACACAGGTGGGGGAGGGGCAGCCAGCCTCCAGGGATGACGGTGTGTGTGACAGCGAGAGGAGATACAATAGAGATGCAGAGGGAGGGAGGGAGGACATGATGGAAACTGGAACAAAAGGACGTGATGGACACAAGAGAGAAACAGTGAAAAGCCTCTTCTTGCAGAAACATTCTTCCTGTGTCTGCTGAGAGCAACACAGTTACATCAGTCAGTTAGACATCAGTCAGTCAACCAGTCCATGTGTACAGACGCACAGAGGTGTGTGTGTGTGATTAATGGTAGATTTTATCATCAGGTAGAGTTTACCTCCGAAGGCTGAAGGTTTACCTACGTCACCCTGAAGGTGCTGACAGGCGCTCATTTAACCACAATCAGCTCAGCTACACAGAAACAGACATTAATACAGACAACAAGCATGACGAGCTAAACATGCATCTCCTCTGTAGAATAGAAAGCCAGTAGGTTAGTGTTCACCTGTTTAAAAACTGGGATTAAACATCGAGGAAACATGTTTGTCTCAGGGTTCCTGCACACAGGTTGGTCCTGACACTGACACATTACATACTGTTATGTTTGTCTTTATTGATACGCTCAGATTACTTCTGTTCCAGCAGGCACATTCAATGCTCAATGGTAAAATATCTAAATGCAGCTGTTTCATTATGACCATCCTCACGCTACAAATGATTTCCAGCTACACAAAAAGCCTAAAAACACCTGCTAAAGGACTCAGGTTTTATTCTTTCATGCACTTTGTGTAAAAACATGCGTTTGGGGACGTTTGGTTCGTTCTGCCCGAGCAGTAAATGTAGGCTGACCAAAGTTAGAGCGCGACCTTGTGAGTGTGACGTTAGCACTGTTATTATCTGACCTGGTGATCCATAAAACATCAGGTCTATTTTAGAGAGTGATTCAGCTAAGCAGCCGCATGTTCATCCTGCGTGCATTGATTTTTTGTTCTACACAGCAGAAAGAAAACAGTGCATGTGTGCCTTGTTAAAGCCTCACCTTCTGAACGTTACAGCTCGTTTGTGCTGTGAAAAGATGTTTGTACGTTCACTTGTACTCTGGCGGGATGTTGAAGTGTGTTCATGTATGAAAGAGGAAAAAGAACAGCCAATGGCTGACTAAAGGACAGAACCTTTATCTCCCTGGTACTGGAGGGAAAGACAAAGCACTTAATGTCCTAAAATCAACGGAGTCCCGTTCAGAAGGAGATATTTAGGCTTTGTAAGAAGTGTTTTTGTGTCTGTGCAGGCTAAACACATCAAGGAGTCTGTGCTCACCAGACGTGTGTGATAGCAGGAACACACCACCATTACGTTACCACGTCAACTACGCCATTTCTGCATAAATACTGTACGTAACCATCCCTCGTTTCGCTCTCGCTTACTGCGCATGGCAGCTGCTAGCACCGGCCCGGACGCCTGGCACCAGGAGGCCAGGACCCTCGGTCGTCCACGTTCACCGACCACAGCAGCTAGCATTAGCTGAGGCGTCTGGCACCGGGATGCCGCTCCGTCTGTCGTTTTATTTAGTTTTTTACTATGCCACCTCATCCTCTCACTCAATTCAAATCGTGGGCCGCGGGTCCTCGCAAGCATACCACCGTTACATCCGGTCAGATCCAAGATCTTAAATCGGCTCAATCCCTTCTCCAGTAATGGGAGGTTTTTGGGGGGTTCGTCGTACCCGGGTGCCACGGCGGACTTCCCCACGAAGCTTCCCCAAATCATCATCACAACTTAAACATTTGACATGTACCTCTGTTCAGTAAATCTTCCAAAGTATCACATAGATGGTGTGTTCCTTGCTAGTGAAGTGTTGGTCAAATCATGAAAATGTTATTTGTCACACAAAGCAAGAGAAAACGCCGGGAGGTCTGTCACTGTGTGGACACAGCTCTCCTCCAGGAGCTGGGTCCACAAGACGACGAGCAAAGACCTTTTCAGATGTTTGTTTTCTGCATGGAGTTTGTTTGGTTCGATCAGGACTAGAGACTCGGTTCATATAGAAAAGTACAAGCGAAACCTGCTGTCAGGTTAAAGATGCTTTCAGGACTTCCTCACTTACTTTTCTTCATGAACATGAAGCCTCACAGAGCTCTGGACGCCCGCAGACTTCGTGTCTATTCACATCTTTGCATTGACTTTGTATGTAATCTGAGCGTGTGGGAAATATTCCATTTGCTTTTGGTGGGAACACACAATACATCTTACTGCCTGTTTCTTACTGCTCTTAAACTCCACATGTCTGTGACTCAGGCTCGTCTTATCTCAGCGGAACTCCACATAAATCCAGCACAAACACAAACACGGCAGCGACTCTGCAGAGCAGGTTGTGTCATGAAGGCTCTGAAGTTCAGCCTCTGTTTACTTCCCATGGGTAAGTATGGGTCATTTAGCCCACTCCTTAACTGTGGAAAGTCCCTGTGTAAGTGTGTTGATGTTAATGGAGTAATGAAGGTAACACACACTGTTGGCCTGTGTGCAAATGATCTTTGTATTCACTGCATTCTGTGGTGCAGTAAATTAAATACTTTTAGTTATTAAAATACTTCCACACTCGTACTAATGCATTACGTGGAAGTATTTGCATTAATGCAGCGAGCGAGCAGCGACTTGTTGTTCTCCTGCAGCTCACGCCTCAACAACTCGGGATCGTTCTGCCTTTGTCTCGACGACGGAAGGAGGAAGACGAGGGTACATGCTGCTTCATCTGGATGCACATGTGCAGACCGGATCTGCAGGACGGACAGTGGACACGCACGGCCCAGTCGGTGGTTTAAATGTCCCCCAGAAAGTGTTTTGTTAAGAGGATCCATAAAAACAGGCATTCTGCATTAAAGCTGAATTAGGCAATTTCACACATTGCTGGCTGTGCTGAGAAGACAGGAGTCGTGTTTATCAGACGGATCGGACTCATTTAGGTGTACACAAAGTGTAAATGTGGATTCAAAGTTCTCAGGAACAGACGGGTGAATAACATTTTGGCTGCATGACACAGTGGATTAATGACACGGTGAATAAGTGAATGACTTCACTGAATGGAGTCCAAACGAATAAATCACAGGAAGGAAGCGCTGAACTTCCGTTTCCTTGCTTCAGGGTTGTGTCTCTTCTGTCTTTGGATATTCTTATCTAAAAATACCACCAGTGTTTTACGCCTGCGGCAGCGCGGTTCAGACCAGACTTTATTATTGTCTGTCTTCATTGTAACTGGGTCGCCAGTTATTCGTTTCTACATGAACTCTGTGCTTTGGGCTGTGAGGCCACAGAGAGCCTCATTTGTTTGTGATTCATCACAGGAAGACACAACCTGCACGTTAGTCAAGCACATAACATCATTTGTTGGCCCCTAACTACATTAGATTTTTCAAAGAGGGGCCACAGAGTGACACAGGCTCATAAAAGTGACTTTATACTGTTACTTACTCTGCAGTTAGCGATCTCAAGAAGTTTCCTCCATCGAAAACTTTTAACACCACACCCTCTCGGGGTTTCAGCTAATTAACTTTAAATGCTACTAAAAAACAACAAACACAAGATATTCGGTCGCATACATTCAGCTTGGGTACAGAAGCTTCTGCTCTACGTGGGAGATCTTTTGTTATGAAAGCAGATGCATGTAGGGATTAAAGATTAAACTGTATTTTCACAACATCTCTGCTGCCAGTTTGTCACAAAACTGAACAAGACGATAATTAAGTCCCGTCCACACCAGAGGGGACAACAGGTCAGCTCTGCGTTGACTTTGTAGTGTGTGATGGCGCCTCGTCGTCACTTCGGTCTGCTGCTGTAGTCACAGGAGCATGCGTAGAAGCTGCAGCGTGGTGGGACGCACCACCAACAGGGTGAAGACCCCACAGCTAAAGCTTTCAAAACCCAGAACCTGAACCTTTAAGAAGACAGACAACTGGAAGTTGAAGCAAGTATTATGTTTGCAGGTGTCTGAACCTGAGAAGAGACACTGAGTCCGACCCACGCGGGTGGAAATATATATATATATATATATTTATATATATAGGGATAGGGATTAAATAGACAAGAATTCACTCAGACCTCTCCAACACATGGCCCAGCGTGGACACCTTCATTTACTCACCTTGTGTGCTTCTACAAAGACAACATGGCTCCATCACCGCCTGCCCTTTTTCTGTCAATATCCACACATGAAAATACATTTTACAACAAAGACAAATAGTAAATAATTAGCTTAATCTGGCGCGAGTTGTTAATTAGGGGGTGTGAAACCAAAAGGTGCAGCCCCCCCCCCCCCCAGTCCTCGTGGCCCCGGGCTCGAGCACTAAGCCGGCGGTGCCTCAGTGGGCGTGGTGCTCAGGTATGATGCATTATCTCTGTCCTCACCAGAGGATCAGTAAACACAGTTTAACATGGAGATTACATCTGGAGGAAGGAATGTACACCACCACTGCACCACCACTGCACCACCACTGTACACCACTGTACACCACCACTGCACCACCACTGTACACCACCACTGCACCACCACTGTACCACCACTGCACACCACCACTGCACCACCACTGTACACCACCACTGTACACACCACTGCACCACCACTGTACACCATCACTGCCCACCACTACTGCACAGCACGACTGTACACCACCACTGTACACCACCTCACCACCACTGCACACCACCACTGTACACCACCTCACCACCACTTTACACCACCACTGTACACCACCTCACCACCACTTTACACCACCACTGTACACCATCTCACACCACCACTGTACACCACCTCACCACCACTTTACACCATGCCTCCATCAAGAACCTCGCCTGATTATAGCTCAATTATGTCGCCATTATTTTCCCAAAGACGTGTCCCTCTCTGTCCTGGTGATCCATGTGCGCCCTGAAGAACCAAAGCAGACGGCTTCAGTTTTCACATTCCTTCAGCCAATATTGCCTGAGGGGGGAGATGTTAGACAGGACCCCTCCTCGCTGGGAACAATGGATCAATGGTGTGACTTTGCATGTTCCTCTGTAATTCACTGAATACCTTAGTGACCTGGTCTGTAAGGCCCGAGGACATGGGACGAATAGAGACAGAAAGACGAGTGTGCTTTATACTTCTATGCAAACATGTTTGCTCATTGGTATGTAAGAGAGAGTGTGTGTGTGTGTGTGTGTGTGTGTGTGTGTGTGTGTGTGTGTTTATACATACACACACACACAGATGAGGCCAACTCTCCCATCATCTCTATACGGGCTGTAATGAGGTTAGGGATCTGGGAGCCTTTTGCTTCTACAAATGGTTATTGATCATGCAACAGGTGCTGTCTGTGCATTCTTGTGTGTATGTATCTGTGTACATACTCCATGTGCGTTCATGCCTCTGTGTGTGTGTGTGTGTCGGGGAACAGCGTGGGGGCATCAACCAGTGACATTTATAGCTACTGTCTCATCTGTCAAACCCTGCTCACTCTCTGGATCTTTAATTTGCTAATTAGAGCGCGGGACCCCTGTTTGCTTCCAAAGACCACTGCCAAGATACTTATCTGCTTTACAAGATAATTCCCTGGTATGCTGTGTGTGTGTGTGTGTGTGTGTGTGTGTGTGTGTGTGTGTGTGTGTGTGTGTGTGTGGTTCATGCCTCAGCACACCCTGGTATTTTTTACAGGTCTGAGCAAAGACAGAAAGCCCACTGGCACAGAGATAGAGTGACTTCATAACTGTGGTGACAGTGGAGGAGTCAGTAACTTCAACACAGACACATTTACAGTGTGTTTACCTGAAAGAAGGTGTTTGTGTTGTTGGCATCAGTGGATAACAACTCAAATATCACAAGGACAGTTTACCTTCATGGAGAATATCAGCTGGAGCTCCTCTGGATCTGCCGCTGGTTTCTTTGAACCCACAATCGTCCTTAACCTTAGAGCCTAAACCCATAAAACCATAAAGGGGCTATAACTGATATTCTTATAACAGCAGTCTATCAAATGACAGTTTGTCAGGTGTTTCTGGTAGTTTCTCAGCTTCACAGTGAGTTTCAGCTGCTTGTTTGTCTGTTCTGGCTCCCTCTCGGCCTCTCAGAGCGTCACTTTCACAATAAAAGCTCAGCAGCAGACAGCAGACAGACACAGTCGGAGACGAGCTGCTGAACACAGCGCAGCGTTTAGAGGATAGATTTAGATATTTCTAGAGCTGACAGAGAGGTGTGACACCAACACGACTCCACACGAAGGATCATGTGGCTCTGTGACGGCTGGAGCTGGAAACAAGAAACAGTGGGTGAAGATACTGCACACTGTCACTGCAGGTTTAATCACTGCAGGGTCTAACCAGGAAATGGTTTCATTTCACAGTGATTTGTAAAAGTTAGCCGCTGACAAGTGAACATTTGTGGTGGAGGTTAAAGGTCACATTAGACGAATTAGACAGCTGCTTTTAGACCACATGGAGTTAATGTAGAAAGTGAATATAAAGACATGTATTTAAATACAATATAAATATAAAGAAAGTGATATCGGGGATAGTGGCTGTAGCTGCATGAAGACACAAACAGAAGGTCAGGAGGAACATCTTCAGGCTTGGTGACGGAGGTGTGCAGATCCATGTAACCGTCTCCTCACGCTAAACCCGGTGATCCCACGTTACTCCTGTGATTAAAGGAGAGATTCCAGATTTACAGAGAATAAGAGCACAGATTCATGTCGTCTGCAGTGCACTTGACTTGCATGTTCAGAAAAGGGAGAGGGTTATGGACATAGACGGAGTACAAATACCTAAAATAACACAGTCTGGTTTACAGATTGTAGACCAGCAGATCGTGTCTTCTTCGTTCCTCTTCCTCCTCTTGCTGCTTGCTGATCTCTATCAATCGGAAACAATGTGGCGTCATTTGACCTTCCAGTCACGGCTTGCTCAAATAAGACAAATGGCCGCTCCTCATGTTGGCATGGCGTGCTAACGACAGCTCATGATGTGCTGTGCAGCCGTGGCCTGCAGGACTGGTGGAGTTGAATATCTCTGCTCTCGGGTAACGACCGTACATCTTAAAGAGGGAGACTGACGGAGATTTTGACAGCAGTAATTCAGAACGCACCAGTGAGTTTTGAAAAGGCCTCTCTGTGATACCTCCAGGCCTCCTCCAGTCAGAACATCAGAGTTATCTCCCACCACAGGCTGAAAACTCATCTCTGGGAGAAGTGCCTCACGTCCTCTTGTCCCCGCTGAATCATATCCCCTCTCCCGTATCTTCCTCCTCTGCTGGCTATAATATGCTCTTATCTTGGACTCTACAGATTCCTTTCTACCTCTCCGCCTGCCTTTCATTCCGCTTATTTCACTGTGAAGAACTCCTCTCCTGCACGATAATTACGGGGTCACTGTAATACTGTCAGGACTCTGTGGCGCTGGACACTGACAGCCTGAAGCTGGAAACCTACTTAAAGGCAGAAGCAGAAAACTGCCCCAATATGTTCTTTATAGTGGGACTCACAGGAAGAAGGGTGCTATCTGTGTCCGTTCACACTACGAGGCCGCCGTCGCTGCATCCTGAGCTCAGCGCCGCCCCCCCACCCACATACCAGAATAATAATGGGTTCAGAAAGACCTGCCGTGTGGAGGGAGGTTTGTGTTTTAAGTCAACCATCATTCTTTGTACATGTATCCTGTTCATACTCATCATCTGTCAGCACTGGAAATAAAACATGCAGCAACTGGACGGGAGACTGTGGGAGACTGTGGGAGACTAGAGGAGACTGTGGGAGACTGTGGGAGACTGTGGGAGACTGTGGGAGACTGGGGGAGAC
>JAVQJD010057643.1:0-24430 GCA_036023655.1 Nannoperca australis
CCGCACACTGTTCGATTAAAACAGTGCCTGTGTAGAGCTTCACCATAGCTGTGTCCAACGGGCCGTGCTGCTGAACATTACATCAAATTCATCCTTATCTAGAGACAGAAATAATGAGTGTAGCCAGCAGAAATCTAAGCCCAGTGCAGGCAGTTTCCCTGCAGGGATTTTGACAGAGTCCTCTCTCCCTCTCTCTGCTCTGTCAAGTCGTTGGGCATCGGGGTTGTGAGGATTTACAGTGTTTGGCTGTTCTTGCCCACCTATATTTTTTATTCAGCTAACCCGTCCTGTGCCATGTCTCTACAGGCAGCATCACTATCCATCCACACCTAGAGCCTTACCTCTTGATGGATTTATATTCAGCAAGTGTCAGAATATGCATGTTCAAAGACAAATAAAGCAAACGGTAAAAACAGATACATTTGTTTTTTTCTAGTTAGTCAGATTCCAAGATTTTACAGCCTGACTTAATCGTGTCCTAAATAAAAGAATATATATCAATATTCTAGCATGCACTGTGCTGAGGCAAGAAACAGGGCAGCAAATGAGTGAAGCAGTGTGTTTTTAATTAATTTATTTTCTCCATTAAGAGTTTAATAAATAGACTTAGTGTTGGCAGTTTAGCACTGGGAAACCATTCAGCCTCTGATAAAGCTGTAGCTGCATACTGTACATGCTCCCTCCTTAATATGTAAGAAAGTCACAAGATTTCCAGGTAATCCGATCAATCTCTAGGGCTGCAAGTAATTAATATTTTCATAATCAATAAATCTGCCAGTTATTTAGTTCTGTCGATAAAATGTTAGAAAAAAGTAAAAAAATGCCCTGTGTAATTTTCCAGAGCCCAATGTGACATCTTCAAATGTCATGTTTTGTCTTAGCAGTTTGCTATCATCTATCATTTAAAAAAAAAAACATAAAATTCTCACGTTTGAGAAGCAAATCTTTGGCTTTTTTGCTTAGAAAATGACCAAAATGATTATTTCATTATAATAATAGTTGCTAATAAATTTAGATCGAATAATCAATTATTTGACTTATGATAACAACTCTATCAATCTCTACCGCTCACACCGCTAGTCTCTTTCAGTCTTTTAATTGAAGACTTTTAATTGTAGGAGCTCAAATAACGCCAGCCATCTGTGTTGTTAAGTCTAAGAATATTTAAAACACCAACTGCTGTCTTTGTCTTTCCTGTTGCGGTTAAATGTGCAAAGATTTCTTCAATATCATCAGAGGGGATGATGTGTGATGGTGTGAGATGGCACTGGATACAAACCAAAGGTTGCATTTAAGAGGCTTTAACTCAGCATGTCCTGCACACCTGGCACCAGCTAGAAAGCCTTGAACATGTAACAGCCACCCAGTCAATAAGCAAGATAATGACCTCTACTGAAATACGCAATGTCAAACTATGAATTGGTATGTTTGATAAAGGCAAAGTGTTTTGTTTTTTTACAGCAGCAAATAAGCTGGTAAGCATTTTGGGGGTGCATTTAACTGCTCGTCTTAAGAGAAAAAGAGGTACAGACAGATAACAGTACCAAACACTCCAGACTGACCTCAAGGCTGTGCAAGGCTTTTAAAGAAATGGAAATGAGAAGACAAGGCTTGTGTGAAGTGTTCTGTAATGTTCAGCTGTGATTTTTTTGTGTGTCCGGTTGAATGGCTGGTGATTTAGCCGCTGTGCTTGTGTGTGGGTTTTACTGCAGGCTGTGACAGAGGTTAATTTGGACGTCACACTACACTCACCTATTGGCTCCTTATTAAATCCCACGTATATGTATCTGGAGTGCAGGAAAAGGTGTGTGGCATTTGTGCATGTGTGTGGAGTTGGTGGTACAGCTTCGTGGTTGTTGTGGAATACTAAATGAAAGAAACTGCACCTTTACACCAATAGGGGTGGACTCACAAACATCTGTTGCCACACACACACACACACACACACACACACACACACACACACAGCCTGAGCAGGATTTGATTAGTATTACCAGATTTGATTATTCAGGCTCACTGTGATTAAAACAACTATCGTGGGCCTTAAGTGCAGCAATAGCCTTGGTGTGACTTTTCTATCTATGCAGATAAACAAAGCAAAGCCGTGGTACCATAATAATGACATAATCAAACATGCTCTTCAAGCATCTCCACCTCTGAACCACTCAGCACAATGGCATTTTCATAAAGATTTCTCAAACAGGTTGAGGTACAACATTGTAAAAAAGAAAAAAAGAGTAAACATGTTTAAAACATGCCTACCATCTTATGATGTCGACGTTTCTTGGCTTTCCGAACATTGTTGAGGAACCGGCAGCCCATCTTTTTGGCGTACCACACGGACATGAACATTCTGCTTCAGTGCCGAAATATAAATTGTGGCTGGTACTGGGAGCAAAACCTGCTCACCTCCCAAAATGACATGCACACCCACCGAGTGTGTGTCTAGAAGAGTGAGAGCTCGCTCTAGGAGTGTCTGTTTTCAACAATACCACAAAAGCATTTTTGCAAAGGGAGCCATTAAGACTAGGCCCTGCCATAACTGATCAGAAACCACAGACTGCCTCAATAAAAAGATGTCTATTTTAACTTAACACATGCCCTTTCAGCTTTGCTTTGTGCTCAGTCTAAATACACCATAATTCCAAAGACAGCATGCTTTAGACACAATATACACCTTTATACAATTCTAAATCCAAAATCACAGAAAGAGTACAGCCCAATAAGTGTCTTCCTCTTGCTGAGTCGGTGCTGGAGAATTCATTTGATGAAGCCTAATACCATCTTCCAAACCAAGGCTCGAGTTACAAAAATGGCTCATCGCTGATGAGGCTCGTTATTATCTGAGGCACTCCTCGTCCTCTCCTCAGAAATCACCCATCCAGAATAAAAATGAGTATTTACAAACAGATCCTTTCATTCTTCATCATCTGTGGCAGCGGACTGCGATAGCGATGCCTCCCTGCTACTGGTCTGTGCTCAGCGAGAATGCAGTTCATATTTTCTGCTGCTACTGTACTGTACCCCTCCCATCCCTGCTACCCAGGGAAAGAGGAGTGAGCAGGAAAGTTTGATGGCAATTACTTAGCTGTCTCTCTGTATAATGTCGACGCTGTTGATGTGGGGGGGTTATACTTTGGCTGAACATTGAAGGACAAGCAGCTCAAACTGGCCTGACTCGTCCTAGGGAGCACTTGAAACTGAGAGGGGGCTGGAGGCCTGTAAGCCCCAGTTCTACAGTCAGTCAGTCAGAATAGTGAAACCTAAACTCAGTACTGGCAGCGAGGGTGGAAACATGTAGCTTGACATCATCGCATTTTAGTTTGCCACTTTGGTTGCTGTTGATAATGTGCACATTTCTACAACTCAAACATCTAACACAAATAATGCAAAGACTTGCAAATCCAAATCAGAATTTTTTTTAAAACAAATATTAGCAGCAACAAATGTTCCTCCTCTCATCAAAATCTATCTAAGCTTGCCATAGTATTAAATGGTGGATGAAGCCTCATTTAGGCACACAACTACTTATACAGGCTTTTTCACAGCTCACTCGAGCTGTCTCTGTTTGAAAAACAGATGGATCGACAGTCTTGCATATATGCCCGCACTCACACACACTTACGCACACAAAGGCATGCACACGGAACAGACTTGTGTAAGGATGTGCTGAAGGACAAGCTGTCAGCTGACGTTATCATTTTGTTAAATACAATTCCTCCATCTACCTATCTAATTTTCTCACCCTTCCAATTGCAAGGCCCTCTCTATCTGTCTTACTCTTCCTCCATTCAGCCTGAACAGCTCTCTTCTCCTTTTTGCATGCGTATTCCCCCCCCCCCGTTCTCTCTCCCCTCTCCTTCCCAAAGGACCTGAGCTGCTGCTGCACTGTAATTACACCGAAGCTGCAGGGACATATTTAAACATTTATTAAAGAAAAGTAAGGCGGACGGAGAAAATTAAGATAGAGACCAGATACCAACAAGACAAGAGTGCAGAGCAGAAAGGAGAGGGTATAATGGGTGAGCTCTTGGGGAAACACTACAGAAACGTGTTATTGAATCCCTAAATCAAGAACAATTGGCGTTTTTTCAAAGTGTCCAACACATATTAGAGGGCTTGACTGTTTTGTCTGAAGAGGATCTATGTAATAAGTATTATGTATAGGAACAATTCTGTGGGAAAGGAGAGAAAAGGAGAGGCATCATTTTTCATTAGAAGAGACAGAGTGTAACATAAACTGGGCGGTGGGGGTCTTCAGCAAGCACTTTGTGCCTGCTGGTTCTCACTGCCGGCTCGTCAGGTGAAGGATAAATGGCAAATGTGTTGTGTAATGTTTTCAGATCAAGAACTGTAATCTCTTAAGATAAATGTACCTTAAAAAATAAATAAATACAATTTCCTTTAGAATATCTTTGGGACAGATCTCTCTCAGTTAATAAAGTCAAAGCTGTGCCTCCAGGGTAGCTAACATGTGAGTGAACCTCATCCAAAAGATAGAGAATGAATGACATTTTAAAGACATAAATTCGTTTTACAGTAATTGTGGTATTTTTCTGGCTTCTTCAGAGCCAAAACCGCTCGGTGACACCTTCTTTGGATGTCTATAAGTAAAGTTTGAAGGTATATTGAATGCTGAATTTAGTCAGGCTTAGCTCAATAACTAGATGCCTATAGGACTCACTGCAAAGGTAGAGAAATGCCCTTTCTCCAACACTGTCAATGTAATCACAGCAGTATGAACAGCACCCAGCACATGACGTACAACAATTGAATAAAAGGAGGACATGGTACAGCAGACTTATAGAGTCATATAGAGTAGATGAGGTAGGAAGATCCATTAATATGAGCGCAGATCAATATCAGAAGTTCTGTGCACTGTGAAAAAAAAAATTTCTAATTACATTATGCCCTAAGTTTAAAAAAAAAGAGATGTCATTTGAAGCTAAAGCACCTCTTCGCTAAATCATGTACATAACCCAAAGACCTTCTCATACTTTGCCAAACCTTTGCAGTGCTTCCAGAGAGAATCCTACCCATAAATCAATGGGGGCTGGAGTGGTACTGGCAAACCCCACACCATTAAAGCAATAAAGAGACAGACTGACGACACCACCTACACATCAATGACAACCACACAAGCACCACACCGGCTGCAAAGACACACACACACACACACACACACACACAGGCATTGCTGCAATGCATCTTGAACACAGTGCATGTTTTACCCAAGCAGTGTAGACAGTTGAATGCATGCATATGCAGAATGAAGTACTTCTGTATATGTGTGAGGTGAATGTATGCAAACATATTTTTTTTACTGGTGACTTCATGCTGAGCGGTGCACAATGTCCCATATGTTAAACAGTTTATTAATAAGCAGGCGCTATTAGACGCTGTATTCAAGGTCAGGGCAAGCAGACAAAGATGAGAAATGATGTATAGTTACAACAGTAACAGTAACTTGTTCAACAGAGTCGGGGAGACTGAAAGTCAGATTCCACTCCTTCCACTGATCTTGTATTTTCCCTTTAAAAATAATTTGAACTTTTAGCGTTTGCATTCAGATTTTCAATTAGATTTACATATGTATATACGTGATAATTTGCTTGCTGTTGCTCTTAAGGTAGAAAGGAATAACTAATGGCACTTTAGAATGAATTTATTCCTCTGCCATTGTATACTTTTCTTTTTGCCATGCAAGACAGACAAAAACTTTTGAGTAATTCATGGTGCGTGAGGCTATTGCAACCTGTCAGATCATAAAACTGTTTTATTGAGAGAGCAGTTAAGCCATCTTTTCAAGGTTATGAAAGTCACTCTGCACGGTGTAACACTGACACCTACAGGTTTCAGTCTGTCCTGCAAAAAGATTACATCTGTCTGTCTGTCAAACAGTCATGCCATATGACACCTTCAACAAACCACTGAAGCTTTAACAGTGATACAAATACGATTAGTTTCATCTTTACGTAATTCTCACAGCATCATGGGTACCTTTCCACTGATTTGGTTATTGTGTGTGTGTACAATCTAACCCGAGAAACTAATTCTAGAGAAATCTAGAAAACCATATACACCTCTTTACACTGAAACATGATCAACAATGTATATTTATATTTACAAGAAGGAAAGTGATAATATCTCTTTTTGTTTTAAATTATGAAAATGTAAATGTGAATACAACACAGGAATCCAACATTGTAGTGCAAAAACATTTCAGTTCCAGTCACGTGATTTCAGGTCATTGAGCACAAGCGGAACAAATCTGTCAGACAAAGGAGATTTGAATGACAATGAGAATGATCACACTGATATCAGGAAACGGATGACCTCATACTCTGGCAGTACAGATAAAATGGCGTTGGACGGGCGGCTGTCTGTCTGCAATTAGACAGCCAAAACTTTGAGGGATACCGAATCCAGCAAAGACAGGAAATGAGGACAGAAAATCAAAGTGATGAAGTGGTCTGATGATGACACTGGTAACGTTCAGGGTGACGGAGCAGCACGGATCGCTGTGCTCTTACCAGTGTGGAAACAGCAGAGGTGTACATTGGAGTGTGTCCCGTAGACATCAACACAGGCTGCAAAACAACAGAAGGGAGATGGTAATTGTGCAGGCCAGGGCATGCGGATGGTCACAGGGAAAGGAAAGTGGGTACCACTTTGTTGTTTTTGTTTGTTTTTCCCCCCTGTTTATCAGAGGGGAATCTGTCATGTTCATTTGTGACACACGTGCAAATCTGGGTTCATAGCAGAAGTCCACCAAAACCAGGTAACCAGAACTGATACAAGAACCAACATCACCACATATAAATGTTGATACTGAAGTATGTTATTAATAAAACCTACAGTAAGATTATACTATATGTTTCGAATATGATGACAGCCGATACTGTAGTTACATTGTGATGTTTAAAATGCCATATACAAAAACACTGGGAACTTTCATGAGTTGCATAAAATACCCCAAGGGAACAGACAAACACTGGCTTTATATACATATATATCATAGATTTTGTACATGAATTTAAAGATGTTCAGACCACTAAAGCAGCTCCAGAATAATTATACAAATGAGCCACTTGTACCTGTATTTATTAATCTGATCACATTAATCATATTATGCTACGTAGTAAACCACAAAATCTAAAAAATGACAGATAACCGAACAGAAAATACACAACATAACATATACTTGATGATTTTGCACCCCCTTGAAGTCATTGATAACGTATTGAGGAACTATTAAATAACAGCTTATTCAGAAATGATTAACCAATCAAGAACAGTGGGATCATTATGCCTGTTAAAGCAGGATGGACTTTTCCCTGCACAGCTGCTACTCTAAACAATACACCCTGTGCCTATGAATTTTACAAATAGCAGCAGTGCAGCATTTTCACATGTCAGGAGACACTTTTCCTCCCACTGGAAAAGTTTTATATTGCAGCACAGCATGTCATTAAAGTATGAATGTTGGGACAGCTGTATCTGCTGATCCAGATCCTATCCTAATATAGACAAGGCCTTTTATTAATAGCTCCACTGGAGACATGTTGGACGTTAGTGCCTTGCTCAGTGGCACACCAGTAGTTATTAGAGTAGCAAAGAGTAGAGCATCTGACAGGCATTTATTTATTTGATCACACTGCCCCCCTCATGACTTTCCTTGGAGGACGAGCAAATGGGGTTGTTGCAGGCCAGGATATCCACTGAAGTTACTCACCATGTCACACAGTAATGAACACAAAACCTACCAATAATGTGAAGACTGAGCCCCTATTAAGTCATCACTGTGTGAGGAAGCAATACTAGAGCAAGGGCTAACATGAAGTGCATATAAACCAGCCACCACCGTCATCATCATCAACCTTACTCCCATTATCATCACCATCATTGTCAAAACGTTATTATCAAAATCATCAACAACAAAGAGCAAAAAACAACTCTCATTATCTTCATCAGCATTATGATTATCGTTATCCTCAGATTAAATAACCTATTACACGTGTGTAATCATATCTCATCACGCACAAAATGTTAAAATCCCTCACGACATATCAGAATACAGCAGTATGATTGTGATCACTGATATGAGGCTGTGGGTGACATGAACAAAATGTCCCCAACAGTGTTTTCCACAGTCATCCATAAACCTGAGATTGAGACTGAGATATATAAACTATTCAAGGATGCAGACCACTGACATCAAATTATGCAAACAATTCACTTTGAACTAAGTGAGCCCAGACCTTTGTACTTCATAGTGCATTCACTTCTCCCTGAAGAGAAACACAAGACTTCATAAATAATGGCAGTATTCCAGAAATAGAAATAGGGCCAATCCTGGTTCCCAAAACACCATGAACAACATCAACATGCTCCATTTTATGTGATGGGAAAATAAATATCCTGAAGATGGGATTTTGTGGTTTTGATGGTTATTGTTGCTATAATTGTAATTTCAATTACATTTCCCCACCGCCATTTCACACATTGCCTGTTTATAAGACAGTTTTGTATCTCACTCTAAAGTCTTGATTCAGTATTATCTGCGAATACACTGAGCACCAGAATTTTTTGAAAGAAATCTCCAAAGTCTTTGTTAGGAGGAATGGGACTTTATGATTTAGGCTTATAAAACCAGTGTATTTTTACACATAAGTATTACCTAGAGTGGCAATATCTGGAGGGACGATATGAAGAAAACGTTGTTGCAGCCTAGTTTTAAACTACACACTCCTCCAGACAGAAGTACTTTGTGTTATAAAGACAGCAAGTCAGCGAGGAACCAACCATACTAGATTTTTATAGATCTTAGATCTGTCACTGTCAAATATGTTGAAGCTTAGTTTGCATTTGGTGTTTCTTTGTGTCACATTAATCGGTTTCTGAATGAATGTAGTTCTTTAGACCCTATCACTCAGGCTAGTTACATAGTCTGTTTGCCAAACAGATAATATGACATATAACAAAGGTCTCCAGCTGGAATTGAAACAGGGACTTTGTGAATAGAGGGTAAAATATATATAAAATATAGAAGATTATGTAGAAAAAGTGTTATAGCCTCAAAAGTGCCTTCCCATGTCTCCCCAATTTTTTTTAAGTCAATCAAAAACAATTATATTGTTGGAGAAAATTCTGTAATTAGTTAGACTAATTATCTAAATAGCCAAAATAGTCGAAGGACTGATTTATTTTCTGGCGCACAGTGTCAGGAGTACAGGACAGTGCATCTTACATGACGCATGTAACACTCAACCCACACAACGCAGTGGTTTCAGATATAACTATGGTGATATGTAATTTTTTTCTATGAATAATTTTATTTATTTTTAATGTAACCTATCGCTGACAGGTGACTAAGACAACACCAAGACTTGAGAATGCTCTTAGGCCCAAGAGAAGCATGTTGGAAAAAACATAAATAATACAGAGCTATAAAAGTACAAAGCCATGTTAAACAAACACTACTTGCTTGTCTGCCTTGTAGTGATGATTCTACTTCTGCCTTTATCACATACTGTATAGTTTATACAGAAGCACCCATCCAACTAAATTAACTTTTTAAATCCCAATTTCAATGAAATGCACTGGTTAGTGATGGTTAAGACTCTTAAGGACAACACAGATGTGTAGCACAGCCAGTAAAAGGACTAGGCTGTGCACAGATGACATTAACATCCTGTGAGGGAACTTGCATCCTGTGCATATTGAGAAGTCTTCCACTTTTGATGCCTAAGGAAGGTCCTTGCCTGAAGTGTATGCCTCCTACTAACACATTTGGATGCGGAAGTGCAAACTGCCCACGTTTTTCTTACCAACACTGCAAGTCAGTGTACATAGCATATCCTGTTGGAATTAAATAACCAGTTTGAGACATTTTCCCATGAAAAGACCAAAGATGACGATGTTCCCCACCCTGCTTTACATTTTCCTATGGAATACGCAAATCTACAATCCCAAGCAGATCCCAAATACATAATTTATTTTTCAAAAGTGTCAGTAATTTTCAGGTGCAGATTAATACACATTGTTGCTCTAGAGAGTATTTATTGCATTTATTGTTTATGTTGGATTTTCAGTGACTCAGAATAAATGACATTGCCCATGTTCATTACCATGAGACTAATAGACATGGTGATTTTATTTTGAGTGACGTTTTCTCTTATCTGAATAGAGGGTCCAAGGATAGAGGGTGCTGAATGCTGTACAGACTGTAAAGCCCCTTGAAACAAATTTTTGATTTCTGATATTAAGCTATATTAATAAAATGGACTTATGGACTCGTTGATGTGTTTTAAATGGTTTCTGAACAATAACGGAGGTCTATGGTGCAGAGGAATACGCTATATTGCAGTTTAGCTGCTTAGGCAATTCTTTTTAGAAGGATGCGATACATTCATTGTTGCCTTTGGTCTTGGAAAAATATAGAATATCACCAGCTTTACCTTTTAATGAAATGTATCTGGAGACAGATACTAACCTTTTTAATTAAAATGTAATTATTTTGTGGCATAAAATTATATTTCCTGTATGTTACCTCACAGATATACTGGCAGTCAGAATGTCTGATACCACAAGCCTCTGGGAAATTACTGAATGAGTCATGTAATGGATCTAAAACACTGGAGGGCACACATCACATTTTAAAATGTCTCTTAAACTGACTTAAATTACCTCATACTGGTGGATTTTAGGGGAAAGGAGCAAGTCTCCCTCCCCATCACCATAATAAATGGTGCACCCATCAACTGTGAATAATTACAGATCCCATGGCATGTGCTGGATGACAAACTCCACTGGGACAAAAGAAATTAATCAAACCAGCAAGAAAGGTCAGAAAAAGATATCACATCTACCCTTTCTAAGAGCAAACTATTTCATGTTTTTATATTGTTTTACTAAAGAAAACGGAATGGTTGTTTACATTAAAATATCATATATTATATACTTTTAGTACTGTTACACTAGATCACCCCTAAAATACCCCCAAAATCTGGTTTAACAGCAGCTTAGAGTCAGAGACACACAGAGTCTTACAGACAAAACTACCACAACCAAATTATGGCCAGTGCTTGTTTCCCTCTGTGTTGTTTATTGCTTATTGAACAATCCCCACTAAATGAAAACTCAGTAGTCAGCGGGTCATTCTGCTCTGCTGCAGTGTGTTCAGGTCCTTCTTAGATGCAAATGACCAGAGAGCAGTGAACGAAGGAACATAGACACAGAATCAGATTGTATTAAATAAAATAACTTTTTCTGATCACTGACACATAGTGTGTTTCCTACGGAGCCCCTCTGGGGTCACATGGTAGAAGAAAAAAAAACTCAGTATGTAATCCGTGAGCACAGTTTACTACACAGCAGTAAATGACTGCGGTTCGCGTTTGCATGGTCATACCAGCCGCCTCTGTGTTTTGAGTGTGCAGTTAATTTTATGTTTGTTCTAATGTTTTGTTCTGTGGAAGACATTTAATTATTTTGAAATGATAATATATTCTGTTCCTCAATCCCAAATAATAGAAATGAAAGTCCACACCACCCTTTACTTTAAAATCCAGAAATAGTGGGATTTATGTTGATGTTAAGCTTTGTAATGGCCAACTTTATAATTGTGTTTATACTAAACCTCCTCTTGATTCAATGTTGATTCAGTTCATTACTGGGAATAATTAATGTGATAGTATTTCTGTAACATCTGTTCCATATTGTATTCGAAAGTCACTCCAAACAGCTCCCCAGACCCATTTCATTGGCCAACACGAATAACGACTGGTTTGACTGCAGTCATATTCTGCTGTGTAGAAAAAAATGGATGGATTACACAATTTTATTTATTTTTTCACCATATGACCCCAGAGTGGCTCCGTAGTTTCTTCATATTTATACTGTACTCCTTTTTTCTTTTCATTTACGCGTATCACTCATATGATGTGCTGATTTGATGCTCATTTAACACTGTCTCTATTAGAGTAAGTTAGTTGCAATATAATCAGTTGTTTCTTTTGTAATTGTTATTCCAATCCCATTACTTTCCGTTCCTAATCTGAGCACCCTCTCAGCACCCGCAAGGAGAAATCTCCATCTCACACTGAACAGGTGCTGTATGTTTTTATATAGCAGTGTGAAAGCACAATAACTCAGCGTCTCCTGTCCGCTTAATAAAATAGATACATTTAATGGACATGTTTGCTCCTCTGGGACTTCAGTCTACTCCCATGTGGGAAATAGAGACCCCCCCCCTCTCAAAGCAGATAAACACAGGAACTCTGAAGTCTTAATAGCCAGTGAGGCTGTTAAAAAACATGTGTGGGCATATGAGATGGATCGTTATTATTAAGTGCGCATTATAGCTTACACCTGCTTTCATTTGTAGCTACAGTATGTATTCGTTAATGCACTCCAGGCAACGTGACTTGGCTTGTATTCCCACTGATGTCAGCTGTATCTTTTGACTGTGACCAGTTGTTCTTGTGTTGTCTGCGTCAATATCTCCTTCTTTGTCATGGAGCTCTCATAGAGGCTTGTTTCTCTGCATTAGAGTTTGCATTTATAAGACATGTGTCTTAAATACATACTGTAAAGAAGCAGTTCAGGGTCCATACTGGGAGCTGCTGTGATTTTATCTTACATTAGCAACCTCAAAGTTCTGAATTACTCTCTCCAGTTCAAGGTGTTCCTCTGCAGTGTAAATGGAAGATTATCAATCTCATTGGGTTACAAGATGTATCATATAGGCATTTCTTTCTAAACAAAGAGATACTACATGCATCAATAAGTTCTTATTCTGTACCTGCATGTGCCAATCAGGCTATTTGTTGTTATAGTTTTCCTCTACAATACTGAGCAATTTTATTTCAATGTGAAAATTGGAATCATTACTGATATAACACATTATAATCTCTTGATTAAATTGATTTCTGACAACATCCACAAATGGTTCAGGTGATCAGATTACTCAATGCATTTCATGTCCACTTGCACTTTGATTTTAATGCTGTTAAGCTCTGATATCAAATTGCCTTATATGCATCTTCATGCAGGTGCAAATTTAATCTGACACTTAAAGGTGCCAAGGGCCGGATTTCCTCATAAATACATTAAATTCCCATCAAAGAATTTATGTTGATGTATGGAAATTTCAAAACAGACAACGCATCACTTTAAGTGCAAAGTTATAATAGATAATGTTGTGTAATGAACCACTTGTGTGAGCTAAATGAAACTCTTAATATACATTTAACAAGCTTAGAAGACGTTATGTCTCTGAATGAAGCAAATTAGAATGAAGTCAACCACATTATCCATGACTGTCAGTCTTTCTGGTGATTGAACCAGTATTTGTATTTATAGCAAAACTGGCAATGCATTGTAAGTAATCAGGGCTTTCCTTTTTTTCATCTAATTTCCCTTTAATTTAAAACATTATCACCCTTACTTATTCAATCAATACAATTATCCACTTCTACAGTTGCTACATTTGGTATAATTTGTGTTTTTGATCTGAAATATCTGTGATGGAATATGTTAAAAATAATGCCACTGATGTCACACTGATTAAACATTACTGTTGTAAAGATATAATTGTGACCTACAGGCTGAGTAATGATAGTGTGTGACGCGCTCTGCATGCATTTGTTACAATATGTTTGAAGGAAGTGCGTTCATTCTAACACAGTAACAGACCCATTGCTATGTGCTGAGAGCTGAGTGTATTGTGTTGTAATAGTGTTAGGTATTGATCAACAATGCACATAAATAAGTGTTTGTGTGTGCGTGCGTGTGTGTGTCCTACCTTGACAGGAGAGATATGTGTGTGTGGTGTGTAGCCATGTATGGCCTCCATGGCAGCAAGGTTTTTGTCACTCATATGAAGCATCTCGGCACTTTTCCCTTGAGCCAGATGTGCTGGACTGTGCTCCAAGGGGGGCGTCTCCTCATCCTGGTACCTGTACTTCTGCACACACACACACACACACACACACACAGATACAGACGAGGTGGTTAGTCCTAACAGGTCTCATGTATCAGAAACAGCAATTGTGTGTGTGTGTGTGTGTGTCTATTTGTGTATTTTATTAAAATAATGTCAAAGGTTGATAATGTTTAAATTAGGAACTGTCAGCCTCATGGTAACCTTTCATTCACATCTCATGTCCTTTAAACATAATGGTTTAAATGACAAACCCCCTTCACCAAGGACACAGAGCAGTACTTCCATCACAGAGGCATCTTTAGCCAAATGTGGGCAATCTATATGCAAATCTTGCATATCGCATAACATGTGTGACGCCTGCAAGTGCAAAGTGAAGGCATCATAGGAGGCCTCAGGAAAATTGCTGTGGAGCAAAGTGATTGTCCTCCACAACCACATGGAACCATGACTCATAGAGGCTCTACAGTAGCAGATCATGCAGCTTCTTCCTAGTAACCTTACTCCCCTACCGATATCCCACACCTGGGCAGCCTGCCAGCAGCCCACTGTGTTAGCCACACATGGTAGGTTTCATTCTAGGCGTGATGACACAAATCTGCACACAGCATTTTCCATCACAAACACATCAGAAGGTGGGCAGCATCACAGTGGAGATCTGCTACACTGTCCTGTGGGTTAGTGCTTGTGTTTTTTTCTACAGATCTGTACCCTCCTAAAGCCCCCAGGCTCACAATATTCTCTGCTGCACTGCAGATGTGAAGAAGCCCATTCTGAAAACGGAGAAATTTGGAGGGATCATCTGAATTTTGGCTGATGGCCTGATGGCCAGCTCTGCCACTCTCCCCTCTCTCTTTCTCCCTTTGCTTTTTTGGAAGCAGACATAGAGGGAGGTGCATTACCGCTCCCTGTCTCAGACAGGCTGCCTAGCAACCAGAGCAGAGCAGAGATTGCAGTGCCACAGTTGGGGCTGCCAGCTTCGGTCCTGGATCACATTACACTGAGATAGCAAGAAAGAGAGGGAGCGAAACAGAGATGAAGATAAAGGAGAAAGTGAGGGGGATGGGTAAAAATGAAGAAGTGAAACCATCCATAAAGGGAAGCAGAATCCAGCAGAATGGGGGTGGACCAGTGAGCAAATGAGTAGCTGTTGATGAAATAATTACAGGTTGATAAGCAGGAAACAGATTTTTCTCCATTAAGCTCTGCAGAGGTGGGCATTGCTACATTAATGTAAACATAGATTAAATATTATGTAACTGTATACCGCCAGCTACTTAAATACAGTGCAATACAGAAATGAATAAATGCTGCTTAATTAATCAATCCTGTGTATATCAGTAAACTCTACAAAGTAAAATTTGTATTCAATGACAGAAGAAATTTACGTAAAATTTGTAAATTACATGAATCACAGTTCAAAGCAGCCCCCAGCACTTTGGTCTCCACTGCCTCCCCCTCTCCTGCATGACCAACATTCATGCTGCCATGTTGCCTTCTGTCCCACTGGTGGGGGATGTGACAGTCAACGCTTAAGATACGTTACAAAGTGTCCTTCTGGAGAGGGGTTTACATGCATTTCCTCTGACCAGTGAATTGTATAATCGTTGCCCAGTGTAGCACAACTGCACAAAAACACAGCCTTCTAAAATACAGTCAATCTTTAAGAGTCCAAGATTCCTTTATTTTGGGATGAATGAATGCTCTGATAAATCATATCTTGACAAAAAATAGCTGCTATTAAAACAAAGTTTGGTATGAGGAGCTGAATTATATCAAATGCCAAAACTATGGATTCATGTGAAGTTAAAGGGGCAGCCAACAAGCCAAGCAAATTCTGGTCAGTTAATAAAGGGACACTTAACTCCTGGGTATTATAAGTTCATTACAGTTTTTCAGCTAGAATTGCTCATCATTTTATTCGCCTAGTGTTCCAGAGATCAATCAGTCCCTAAATAGATGGCTAAAATGATTCTAGCTTTGACTCCTGAGAACAAAGACAGTGACCTTCTGCTCGAGATGGTGTCACCTTAACATTTACCTTTCTGATTCCATCAGCAGTGCACAATCTCACACTAATCTAAAGGCCTTTGAAAGTGCAGCATTTCTTAATTTCAGATGCCCACATTTGGATCCTGCACACACGCTAACATAGCACTAGTATAAAAAAACAAGAGATTTTTTGCTAGACAAACAAAAATTGCTCTGTTACAAGGCAATGTTGCACCACAAGTAGAAAGCGTCATATCAGAATTCATTAAAAAAATATTAAACTTTAACTTTAGAAAGGATTCATTTAATTTCATTTAAATTTAAATTTTATTCTGGTGTAATCTCACATTAATGTTACAATCATGACACTGGTAGTGAGAGCAGACGTCTGGAATCCCTCATTGACACTATTTCTGTAGGAGCTGTGCACTTGGTTTTGTGGTGATATTATGTCATTAAGTGCCTGTTTTGATAATATTGTTATATGCAATATACTCTCATTTACTGTTTGTATCATTTTAAGTTTTGTTTTTATCATATACTTTAATCTGTCTCAATTAGGTCCTATAAAACCCTGAAAGTATCATGTGTTTGCAATTAAAGGCCTAAAAGAATTAATGTCTAACATAAAATTGAATGACATGTGCCTAGTATATGGAGATAAGCTGGCACTATTTTTAAAGGCTATAAAGTGTGCATGGGTTTAGTAAATATTCGGTGGTTGTTTTACATAACATGCACGTATTAAGACAGCGCTGGATTAATACATGCAAAACAAATATAATATTGTCTCCATTAAACATAATTGTACATCACGTCAAGAAAATGTGTTTGCATGGGTCTCTTTTCTAACAAGCAGGGGGTTTATTACAGCTTGCAACAATTAAAATCTGCTTCTAACTGTGCAAATTACCACTGCAACAAAATACCTCTGTGTTTCTTTGGCTTTATTGTATCAGTATATCATCATAGAGGAAATCCAGTACATCTTTAAAGAATTGCTCTGTTGGAAAGGTCAATATGAGGAGAGTCTCCACAGTTTTCAGCTGTTGGCCCTCCTACACTATAATAAAAACTACACTGGCTGAATGAGCTGTTCCTTTAATGGTTAAATTAGTTTACTTAATGTAGAGCAAATGTCAAATGCTAATCTACCATCATCTCGGTTTGTAATTCAAGGACCAAGCTTTTAAATTACGGTGCATTAGGTAATGGAATGAAAGCTAACCTCACCTCTCAGGCATATAATTTCCAAGAAACGTAGACTGCAAATGCATTTTACGTGTAAGGCGTTACAGGAACCATGAGGAGCTCTTCAGGTGTAAATTAAAGGTGCCAAATCCTCACTGCATCTTCACAGAATTTAAGCTCTTGCAAGTTTATCTATATGCACTTTCTTTGATGATGATTAATCAATTTTTTCTATATTTGGATTCATTTGAACAGTTTCTGCTCTGATGAACTCGGAGGGATTTTATGCTGGGTGCTAAGTCTGCGTGACACTTCTTCACAGCGCTGTCAGAATTATATGCTGGGATTTAGTTGTGTGCAGTACAATACATCTCAATGAAGTCAGTCTGGACAGGTAAATGTGCTTGAGTTAATCTGAATTTGGATCAATTTCATAAAGAGATAATGTGTTTGAATTTAACTGCACAGAGCCAAAGACTCGCCACAGTTCTCCTATTCAGGCAACTGTTAATGATACATTGTCTGAAACAAACAGCTTATTTGAATAATCATCCAGAATACAGACAGTAATTGTATTGAAAAAAATACATAATGCACAATTTTTACAAATTCTGTATCTGAACACATTCTGAACACATTGACTGACCTGTGTCACACACCACTAATTTTTTTACCCTCAGCTACTTTTTGTCTCCTTGCAACTATGCAGCCAATTGTGTAACTTTTTGATTTCACCTCATGTTACTCTTTAATAATGTGCTCATCAGTCATTACTGTTACTATCAGTAGAGCTATTTCCCTCCCTACACATATTATATGTAGACCAGAACACCTGCTGGATGTTACTGTAGTAGAGCAAACCCACATAACCTACCCACTGGTACCTATAAAATAGGTACCAATAACTTAAGTTGAACACTTTTAGTATGTTTGAAATCAGACTGATGTTATGTAAGAATTACGCATTAGATCCACAACATCATCACTCCTTGTCACTTTGACAGAGCGCTGAAGAGAGAACAATGTTTTCTCTGATGGGCATCTGAACTTTCTCTTTTCCACCACAACCCATCAAAAAAATAAAAAATACAGTCATTGTTGCCTTCTCAGTTGATTTTCACTCTCAAGTGTCTTCTGAAGTGCCAAAACCCCAAACACAGCTTTCATCTCATTTGCATTATCACAACTGTTGTTGCCAGCCAACACCTACCGGTACAACTGTTTTTTTCATGTATATGTAAGTCTCAGAAGACAGAAAATTCACTCATCTTCTGCCAATGCTAACTTCAGACTATTCTCCAAGGTGTTTCAGCACAACACTTTGACAAGTGTTGGTATCCTGTAGCTATGTATGCTGCAACAACAACAACAACAGACTTTACATTTACCATGGGGCAGAATGCTTAAGGCTGCACCAGGAAGGATTGTAATGCAAGAATCCATCCAGCCTAAATCAAAAAGTGGGGCTGCAGCAAAGAAGAGCTTCTTATCCCTCCATGGAGTCGCTCTACATTCACCCACTTTGCCCAGATTTAAGGCTGGCGTTGTGTGTAGTCACTTTAATCTCTATGTAGTGCTGAAAATGAACGGCAAATACAGAACTTCTGCTGTACCTGTACAATGCGTCAACCAGATAATGATGGCTTTCTAAGAGTGCGATGTGTAAAGTACATGCTAAATGACACTAAGACTGAGAAGAAAGAGTGGAAATGTATTTACTTGTTTATAATTTACAATATATATTTTAGTTTATTATTATTCAAACTCCAAAAGCAGCAGCACAAGCCTACCCCCATTTGTGTGAAAAAAAGAAGTGTACAATAGTGCTGTGCAGGTGGTTATTTAATGCAATGTGAAGGTGTTTTATATTGAGCATCACCTCAACTGCATCGGTACATTGTCCCACAGGAAGATAACCCATTCTGGCCAGAAGCACTGTTCAGATTGTCCAATTAAAACTTCAAACATGTAAAAATACTTTGGGTGGTGCATGTTTTGAAACTCATTACTGACCTGAACTTAGGACTTTCTCTAAAAAGAAAAATACAATCCCTAAAGTGCTGTTGTTCTTTCTTCACCACCAGAAGGTTTATGTTAAGAGAATTAAACAGGAAAAGTCCTAAAAAAAATTTAAAAGTATGTTATTTACTCCTTGGATACATGCTCAGCTCCGTTTTAGAGACTCCACATTTAGTCTTCCTTACATTTAAGTCTTAAATATGCACTTGTTTCATTTTTGTTCATTCAACCCAAATTAATGAGAGTCTGAATTTCATTTCTGTGGCATGATTCATCATTGATAAGACCCACACAGATGTATCATCCTCAAATTTAATAATCAGATTAGAGTCAGAGATACAGTAAATGGTGCCATAGTGGGCGCTTGGCTGCAGTGCTTCTGCTGAGGGTAGTGTGGGGGGAGGTTTGCAACTTATCTGTCTGGAGCCCGTTTTCACAAGAACTTCATGCTTATTTGTAAGACAAGAAAGGAATGATATTTGTATGATATGTAGAAAAAATTGCAGACCATGTAACCAGGCTTAGTTTTTCCATAAATTGGACAAAGACCCAAAATAATGTACCTCAACAGACCAAATATAATGTGTGTGTGTATATATATATATCCTTACAGATAAGCATAAACAACAATGCAATAAACACAACAGATAAAACACAAACAATTGTCCATTCTAAAATGTAGCTACACTTAATTAGGTAAAATTGCAACCTATGCTCCTCAATTCCCTTCACAGGTCTCACACTTACACAAAGCTCAGTCGTCTTGATCATTTCATCTCCTCCCACTCTGTCCACAGAAGCATGCACACATCATTTTTATGCTGAGTAAATACATTTTTATGTATGTTGCACTTGTTGTGGGGGATTGTAGTTATAACCCTCCCCCAGTCCTCTGTTTTGTCCACACACACTAACATGTGAATGGAGGCCATGTTAACACACAGCACTGTAAGACTGGTTAATGGTTTCACCAGGAACAAACGTGCAATAATAGCAGCAGTGGGAATTTTCATGAACATCAGCATTGTTTGCAAAACCACGTCTGAAACAGCTCTTCGTAGCAGAGCACTAAGTATTCTCTGTACTACTGTTAGCAAACAGCACCTTGAATAAATGCAAGTTTCTTATTGGCTTTCCATGCAATAAATAGAGAAAGCAACGACGTGCACACGTACACCCAAAACTTATAAATAGGGCTGGGCGATAAAACGATAACGATAATTATCACAATATAATTTCCCTCAATATAAATAAAACAAATGATTGATAGATGTTTGATATAATTAAACCACACATACACCACTAGAGGGGGCCGCTAATGCGCCTTAAACTGTAATTGCTACCTGCCATTAAACAAGAAGAAGATAAAGAAGCTGGAGAAGAAAAGCTAATCAGAAACCATGATTAAAAGAGCCAATGATGTCGTAGGAATAAAAGAGCCAATCGGAAGCCAGGATTAAAAGAGCCAATCAGAAACCAGGATTAGAAGAGCCAATCACAAAGGAATAAAAAGCCAATCACGTTGCAGGATTAAAAGAGCCAATCAGAAGCAGAGCAAACTGTGCCAAAGTCAAGTGACAGCTAAGATGGGCAACACCACAAACCTGTTTCATGATTTGAAACAATATCACCCCTTAGAACATGCAGAAAGGAAGAAATTACAGTACCTTAGATTTGTGCAACGTCCCACTGTTTGGCAAGTGTTTATCATGTTCTGACAACAAAGAATAGTTTAAAACCACAATTAACCACCTGGTTTCTTCCACTTTCACTCAGGAGCAAAAATCAGTCTTTGACCTTAAAAGAAATAATGATTTGACATTGATCATGATCATTATTGGTACTGACTAATATAAAAAGAAACACAAACATTTTTGGCCATATCGCCCAGCCCTAACTACAAACACACAAAACACTGCCTTGTTGCCTTTTTGCCTTATTCACCGTTAGCTGTAGCTAAATAGCTAACATCACATACACCAAACCGTGTGTTGGAGTGGTGTTTGTGTGAGTTTGTGTTTAGCTCAGATTGCGATCTCAGAACTAACTAACCTTTTTTTTCTCTCTCTATTTTCCTCTTGTCTCTCTCCTTTTTCCTCTCATCTCAGTTCTTTTATGAATCAGATTCTTAGGACGGATAAGTTGAAACATTTGGCCTCAGTTCATGAATTTGTGTTTACACCCACTCCTTCTTATATATATATATATTGTGTTTTTGTTTGTTTACAGTCAAGATAAATTAAAAGTATCTATGATGGTAATTACAAGTAAAAAGGGCCTCTATTAGGTATTTAAGTAGCCCACCACTATTTGTAGAGCTTTGATGTCGTCAAGGTTTTTAGTGAAACACCATGTAGCTAGGCAACCCATCTTGGAATAATATGCAGATTAAATTCTGGTGTTTTTGACATTTGTAAAGAATCATGTTGGCCAGTTAGAATAATTGAGGACCCATACATTCTGCACTCCCATCAGTACTGTCGTACTGCCTAATATAAATTGTATGGCCTTCAATATAAACACTGCACTGCAATTGTAGCTTGAAGACAAACTTCAATGAGGCAGTCTGTCTTGATTAAATGCTGTCAGGCCATCAATGAGTATTAAGCATAAAAGACCATAGTAAAGCACTGATGAACGCTTCCAACCACATAAAATCTTTTAATTAAAAACATGAATTAAAGATGACTGCGAGACTCTGTGCTGGGCATTGTTTAAGAACAGAGATTATGCAAACAAATAACCTTGGAAGATCACCTTGGGAAATGACCTGTCATGTGGTAGCTATTGTTACATAGATGTTTAACAAACATATGGCAGTCCTGGAGAATGTAGGGAATAAGAACAAGATGTCACAGCTGGAAATACAGAAAACTGGGGACAGGGTATAGAGGAACAGTAAAAACAAATCCCTGCAAGATACTGTATATCCCAAAAGATCTGACCAAATAAAATCCCACCGATAACAACCCACCATGAGACTGCAACAGACTGCACACAAGCTGTTTGAAATATGTATGTGTACAGAGCAGGTATTTGGGCATGCTGAGATACGATGACACTATGACAAGAATAGAAGTAGTAGTAGCGGCTAATCTTGAATTGTGGGATGATTAACATGTTCCAAAAGACAGGACATCCTTGACATAATTCATTGTGGCATGTTTGAAAAATTCAAATATAGCAATAGTTAAAGGTTAAAAGGTTTACACAAAGAAATATCTAAATATTTTAAGCCAGATCTGTTATAACCAGCATTACATCCTGTAAACCACGCACAATCCATTTAATTGAGTAGTTAAATCTTATTACAGAATAGGTGTTTGCTGTGAAGTTTCATTTCACTGGTTGGTCAAGATTACTGTAGAGGCAGCCTGAGTCTGTGGGAGGAGAATTTTAATAGATGTCTCAGAGAAACAGAGGATGGTATGAGCCAGGAGGGAGTGCGAATGGGGGACACATGGGCTTATCTGTGCTAGTAATACTCAACACTGAGCACAGCAGGACCTCCTCTTCAGAAACCCAGAAAGCAAACACCCACATTCATTTTACCAGCGGGGTCTCACAAATATAGAAATTGTTCTCGTCTACCAGACAAAATGTAAAAATAATCACAATTAATTAAATATAATTAAAATATCCACCTTTTTTTATATATATCGAATCAAATATAACTAATCAAATGCAGGAAGTGAATCATATCTCAGCAACAAGACACAGAACACAAACCAAAATGTCAGAGCTGAATCAACGAACAAATTATCTGGAGCTCTGTACACATGTACAGATCACTTTGGCAGGTGGTAGGGACAATGCCTGGCCAGAGCGGACCAGTGTAGTTGTGTTTGGCCTGGAAAAAGCTAACAGATAGAGTGCCATGTGTAGGGAAACTCTGAGCTGGCTGCCATACTGGAATCACCTGAAGCTGCGAGGCGGGAGGGGCAAAAGGGATGTACTGGACAATTAGTGAATGGGCGAATGACCACGCTGTCTCTTTGGACAGAAAAAGACAGCATCTCCCACTGAACATTAAGACCGAAACCACAATTCACTGCAAACACAAAGCTAAACATAACCGCCTGCTTTCCCCCCCCTGATAATAAGCAGCTGAGAGCAACCGGCTGGGTCTAATTCATCAGAAGGCTGTAGAAAACAGCAGGGGCACTGTTCAAGTTACCTGATTTCAAGCATGGATTGAGCCTATCTTGCAGTGTACAGTTTCTCTGATGATGAATGCTATTCAAGTGGCCCTGAGCAATAAAGTGCATTTCCCAAGGTCAAAAGCATGCCATGCAGTTTGCTTTGTTGGCATGCACTGCTAAATGTGAACCAATCATCATTGTGAACCATATGGTTTAGCCCTAACGCGACCTGCCCTATTGATAAGGGCGGGACGTCTGGTAGTGATTGGTGTTTCATTCATTAAATATCAGTATTCGACATTAAACATTTGTGATAAAGAAATAGCTACCACCAAACCCAACCGCGCCTGCCAACAATGATGCTGTCGCCTGCTCCGTGTAAGCATGAAAATAAAAACCGACCACGCGTGATGTACAGGTAATAATGCTGTGAATAAGCTGGTACCTGAAAACATATGGACAAGAGAGGAAGCCGTAGGTGAGTGTGATCACTGCACTAATTAGCCTACTATTGAGCTACAACTGGCACAAACATAAACGCGCAATTTCTCAACAAAGGCCTCTATCTCTAATATTATAATTATTAGTAGTAGTATTATTATTAGTATTAGTATTATTTGTTACATATTTGTACGTCCTGAACAGTCCACAGTGTGCATTTTAGATAACAGTCGCTGCTGCAACCGTCGGCTGCTTGCACCCCAGGCTTACCTTGCACCCGAACATGAGAGAGAGGGTCCGGTTGCTGCAGATGACCTTACACTGGCACATGACCGGCGAGAGACACTTTAAATTCCTGACAGGCAAAGACATCAGTCCAAAGCCTCACACCAGACAGACAGCACAGACCAGAGCTCGTCGGTCCGCCGCCACTCACTCAGAGCCACGATTCACTTTAGACGAGAGCCGCGGAAGCTGAAAGGTTGTGAGAGGGGGGCTCGGTGCTAGCCGGTTAGCAGGCGCTCTGCCCGCTCGAAATGTGACCGTAGCGGTGCACGAGTCCAAACTACGTGTTTTGATGCAACTTACGTTCATGCATGTTTGTCATGTTCAAAGCGTCTAAAACAGCGACAGGTCGGTGGTCAGTGGCGGCAGGTCGGTGGCTGCTCAGGCTGCTACCAGAAATGCCACTGCTGCTGCT
>JAVQJD010057651.1:0-14299 GCA_036023655.1 Nannoperca australis
CATATTTTATCTTAGCTTTTCTTCCCGCGATGACATGGATTATATGTGGGAATATTAACTAGCATCCTGAGAGCCTCGCAGTTATCATTAATGTGGCCCCGAAGGCAAATGGATGTAGACCAAATGCAGTGTTTTGCAGTGACTTGCGGGATTAATGAGTAATATCTGCTCCACTGCGAGATCGAGAATTGTCTCTGCTCCGTGTCGATATTATGTAATAACAAAGATATCAATGAATCATCTCCCGTGTAGACTTTCCCCATTCAGCCTCACTCTCTTTTTGTCCTGTCTCTCTCAGTCCCCAAATATGTGTTTGCACATGTTTCGTTGCACAGTGCACGAAAACAAGGTTGATTTAAGTATTCCAGTGATTTAATTGTCATGGACCATCTAAAAAGCTTGTTGTGAAGTAAACTACAGCCTGGGACCTTTTCAAAAGTGAATACTGGCAGGTTTTAAGTGGTTTATAATCGGAGGGACCACACTATCAGTTTGAGACCCAGAAATACAGTGTATAAATATGTTTTAATTAGTCCCAGGGTGTGAAAGTACACATTAGTTGAGTTGCTGCCCTCACAAGATAGAAAAAGTATTGCTGTATTTTAATGAGGCAGGTATTCTGACTCAGGTTTGTGGGCTGTTGGAAAGTGAACATCTGTTAAAGGTTTGAGGATGCTCAGTCGATGACTCAGATCTACAGAGATAAACCACTTAAAGATCAAGTCCTATCAACTCTGGCATTACAGTTTATTGGAGCTAATGGGGTGTGTTGTTGCAGAGACTTGGTCTCACTGAGTTGTTGAGTTCATACTTGAGAACTTAACTTGGGTAATAAGTGAGGATCTGTGGAAAATATATAGCAAAGTAAGTGCATGCAGTAGGTCAATATCATCAATCAAGGATAGAGGAAAAAGGATAAAGGAAAGACTGGTTTCTCTTCCTTCTTTGTCTCTGTTTGTCTTTCTTTCTGTCTGTCTTTAAAAGTCATGCTTACAGTAATATTAACTTAAAGGTTATGTGCTTCAAAGACATTTCATTCAAAGATTGTCGGCATGTGTTTGAGTCTGATTGTGTGTCAACGTGTGTAACAGTAAAAATATTAGTAAATCAAATATTAAGTATTTAGAATATTTAAAAAGTTATGTGACTAAGTCAAATGTGACTCCGTTTGAAATAGGAGAAGCGATTTCTACGCCAGTCACAGTTGCAGTTGTTATTGGTCTTCTCCATCTTGAATGAGACGTTTTGAAATCTCATTATGTCTCACTGGTTAAATAAATGAACTCACGGTCTCTGTCAGTCCAACAGATGGAGGAGGACAGTGGAGATGCTGCGTTAGAAGAGGCAGCGTGATGACGATTTACCGAAGGATGAGTGTTCTTGTATAGTTGACAAGGATGATGAGGACGGTGGTGATGATGAAGACTGAACTCATTGAGGCATCTGGGTCATTTGAGCTTGATGCATGGGTGTCTACTGTAGGGGCCACATGTATTTCCACTCCGTGTGTGTATTTAGTATTGATTACAGCTCGCATGACTTGTATAATATATGTGTATTCAATGTGTTTGTTGATGACTCATGACTGTGAAAGTATTCTGTGTGTGTGTGCGTGTGTGTGTGTGTGTGTGCGTTGAGATACCAGTCCATCTGTTGTCTTTAATCAGGGGAAGAGCAGATGAGTTCCGTCACCTGGAGACTGGCTCAGGGAGGTCCAATTAAACACACAGACACACACACACACACACACTAACGCACCACTGGCTCAACACACACAATACACAACCACCTCCACAACAACTGTCAGTCTACTGAAATAACCTACAGCATTAACAACATAGTTCATCATCATTAGAGGCCATCTGAACACACACACACACACTCACACACACTCACAGCCTAACAGCTAAATGCGGAGACCTGATTCACACACATGCATTATTCGTTGTTATGTGTTTTGATTTTGACACAAAAAGGGGCATTCAGTGTTTTTTCATCCCTGACATCTGGCATTGACAAAATTAGATCTGCTGTATGTTTCACCAGCAAAGAGCTAAAGTGACAGCGAGTCACTCACTGTGTCTCTATCAGATTGAGGAAGTGAGAGTAATTTCTAAAGATGGAAGGAACAACATTTCACTGCAGCACACACGAGTGTGAATTGCAGCCAAAAGTGGGAAGCTCTGGGTGTTTTCTTGTTGGTGTCATCCTCACACTTTGCTAACAGCACCTCACTTTATTTTTGGGACAAACAGGAGGATTTTTATTTTGTCAGAAGGCTTTGTGCAGTGAATCTCAACCCAAAAAAGAATTGTAATACTAATACAGATTTGTTTTTTAATCTGGGCAGTTTCTTAATGCTTACGTTGAATAATACAGGCAACATATCTTTGATATGCTTTGATACAAACACACAGGCATTTTGCTTTTTGCTTGATGTCAACTGCAAATATATGCATTGTATGCAGTTGACATCATTATTTTTATTTAGTAACTAAATAAATAATTCTAAGTTAATATCTATATTAGAGTAAGGATTAAAGCAAGTCACTCCTACTTTGTCCATCCTCATGGAACTGAGCTCTTAAAGCTACACTGTATACATTATATATAACAAAGTTGACAGAGACTGTGGAGCAAAATGTCAGTTAAAAGACATTCAGCTCTTCCTACAAAATACTTCCAATGTCTGAATTAACATAGGAGAAATTGTTGCAAAAAGCTTTGCATTAAATCTACAGATAAAGTGTAAGATACATTTAATAATAAACTGAGCTGTTATAAAGGATGGCAGGCTGTTGCATACAACATTCCATACAAAGATAATTGAAGTTATATTGAATTGAATTAAGGACGCAACACCTCCCTGCAAGGATTCAGAATGTTTCACAGATTGAAAAGAGTTAACATGTAAGCAGGACTCGCAAAAGGACGCAAAATAAATCATGTAACTTTTCAGTTGGCTAAAGATTGAACATGAGAGGAGATGGCTTATATATAAAAAGGGTCCTTCTTTTGTTGCTTCTCATGAATTTTCTTTCATATTTGTTCCTTTAATAGGTTTTTTTCAGGGAGTTCTTACATATTATAGGGTTGAGGGTGTTGTGTGCAGTTCAGATTATAAAGACCTGTGAGACAAATTTGTAAATTTTGTTCTATTTAAATGAAAGTGACTTTACTTGGCAATGTGTGTATAATGTAACATGTAACATTGAGAGGAATGTGCTCTTTGTGTGTGTGTGTGTGTGTGTGTGTGTGTGTGTGTCTGTGCATGCATGTCAGATGCTGCTCTGAGGTTAGCTGTGAAAGATGTCCTGCTTGGTTTAATTGATGACGTGCCACGTTGAAGGCCGACACATGTGTTGTACATCGAACCGCGGCGCCGCTGCCCAGCTGGTCTGTGTGCGTGTGTGTAGGTGGATGTGGGTGTGGATGTGGTGCATGTGACATGCAGGCAGGCAGCTGCTGCCTTATACCCCAATATGAACGCATGCACTACACCCACACGCACACAAACAGTTCGCTGGATTAACACATAGTGCTTTTATAGTTATGACTCATTCATATCCGACTCTTAACAACACATACAGCCGGTTCTACACATGTTCTGATTTAAAGGATTCATATTCAGCACCACAAAAAAATCCAGCATGCAGAAACGTAGGTCCCAAAACAAATAATTGAGTGCTATAATTAACGTAACTGTTCCTGTTGTTGTTTCTGAATAATTCAAGGCCACATGATTGGTTTGTTTCTGGCACAAAAGGTCATAACAGTTTCTTTCTCACCCCTCTTTTTCGCTCTCCAGGGTGAGGAAATGCAGGTGGTTTTGGTGCTGTGGCAATGAGATTGCCCCTCTTACTTAAAGCAAAATGTTTCATAAAGGAGCATCAAAAGTCAAAATATATTCTGTCTCTTTCCCTCTGTCTGTCTCTGTCTCTCTTTGCCTCTCATTTCGTCTTTTCTGAAGGTGAGCCTTGTTCTGTTCTGTCCTAAAGCTGTTCTGTCGCAGTAACGCTAAATATTGCTGAGCAGCTCTTCTCATCAGGCGCACACACACACACACACAAAGACACACGCACACATACACACACACACACATGCACACTTGCAGACACACGCAAAAGTGCTGGGCTAGGGGAGAAATGTGGCCTGTTTCTTTGCAGTTTTTGATGACTCCCGCTGTACTGGTGAAACAGAATGCAGCGTACATTAGCACAGTATAGAGTGTCCCAAAACAGAGGAGAGGAGAGGAGAGGAGAGGAGAGGAGAGGAAAGGAGAGGAGAGGAGAGGAGAGGAGAGGAGATGAGGAGATGAGGAGAGGAGAGGAGAGGAGAGGAGAGGAGAGGAGAGGAGAAGAGATGAGGGGAGAGGAGAGGAGAGGAGAAGAGGAGAAGAGGAGAAGAGGAGCGGAGAGGAGAGGAGGGGAGAGGAGATACAAAATACAAGCTGCCTTTACATCAGGAAGATTTCATTTTAAGTTTTTTATTGACAGTTTCAAGAAGAAAAAAAAATCTACTGTAGGTAAAACATCAGTAATCATTGTTGATATAAACAATCTCCACCCAATGTCCACTTACTCGCTTGCTCCCGAGCTTTCAACCGTATCACACCGCCTTCATTAGCAGATGAAGATTGCGCAGTTGTCATAGAAGTGTAGGAGGTGTTCAAACTTTCCATTATTCTGAGTGCTGGTACCTTTCGTTCGTGTCGGCTTAAAGGTTGAGTTATTAACAACGTCCACTTGAGCACTTGTTCTGGATCTTTTGGCTCTATCAAGTGGTCTTCAATGATGAAAACCTTTTCAGTTGTTTTGTCAACTGCTGTGTGAGTGACCGTCACACTCATGTTCCTATATCAAGTACACATAAATCAGTAGATTAAGAGAAATAAAAATATATAAGTATTGTTATTATTATTATTATTAGATAATAATTAAAAGCCTGTCGATCAGTTTTCATACAAATGTATTCTTTCAAACACCACATGGTATAAATTGTAATAGCTGTTGTCAGTTGACCGAGTGAAAACCAAAGCAATGCTTCATTAGTTAAATTAATTGGAAGAAATATTGGATTGATGTGCTCTTGATGAAGTGATGAGCTCCAGTTCAGAATGTGTAATGCAGTTGTATAATGTACATAATGGATTTCAACAGAGGATTTTGCAGTCTGCAAAGTAGGGTGAAGATTAACGCCCCTGGCATTTATCTCTGTTGTAGGAGATGAACATCACATATATTCACACTATCCAAACAAACAACCCTTGTGCACATTCAAACTGCTGGCCTGATTGCAAAAGCACGGATGTAGCCGTTTCGTCTTTCTCTGTGTGTTTCCCTAAACTCTCTCTGACCCACAATGCCATTGCAAGGGATATTTCTCTTCCCTTCTCTATCCTGGGGTAATTGTGTGAATCAGGAGGGATTGCATTTACCCAGACAGCTGAGTGGCGAGCTGGCAGGGTAATAAATGGCCTGATAACCAGCACAAGTCTGATCCCTCTCAACACAGAAATAAGAACAAAAAAATCATTACCTGCTTCAGACAGGCCTATCCTGCGATGTCGCATGTGATAAAGAGAGACATATTTTGGAAAACACAGAGAGGGGAAGGGGTGGGATGAAAGCAAGTAAGGAAAAATGAAAGAATGGACGAGAGACAGAGAAATAACCTAAGTAAAAGGGTTCCAGGTAACATTTTTATTTGTTTTACAGAATGGGCCATTTATTCAGTGATTTTGAAGCGGAACGATGGTAGATAAAGTCAGAAGAAACAATGAATTGAAATGCTATCAGTGAAGTAGTGATGTGTGTTGTCTCCATCCAAAATCTCTAACAAAGGGCAAATGCTTGAGAAAGGTCAGAAGAAAATACATTTGAGTTATTTTACCCGAGTCATTGAACGATGTAGAATTGAATTTGTATTGTCTTTGTTTTCTGTCCATTCTGACTCTCTGTGTACCTTTTTAAATGGCAAGATCAAGCATATCGAGCAAATTATACCAACACACACACAAACAAGCTCTCAGCAGTGTTTGCAAATGCAAGCTTTGGCTTTGAAACTGACATTATTTATTTAGCTCTCATTCATGTACAGTACAAATGCATTCACTGCAGCATCAGGTTCATGTTTTTCTGTCACATCCATCATTACCTCAGGATTAATTAGGGGTAAAACTAGCTTTAGTGAATTAAACACACCCTGTACTGAAAGCTGCTATAATCAGTATTTTTGTATATTAACAATGGAAGAAATTGCTTATGTACATTTACAATCAAGTCACAAAGCCAAGTAGTCATTTTAACCAACCCATGCATCGTTCCCTAAACCCATCCAAGTCATTTTTGTTCCAAAACCTAACCAAACCTTATCCATAGCGTTGTCTTAACAAGTACTTTTCAACAGATGTGTGAGAGCTTATGAAGAAACATTAGATCAGAAAATACTCACGTGTTGTTTAAGAGGACATATTTTGGCATTTAATTAGGAGGAGTTGTGGGTAAATAAGCAAATGTACTAGCAACTGCTAGTACATTCGCAATATGAACTTAAAATGAATAATTTGTCAGTGTCTTTAGCTTGTTTTCACTGCCTCAAAGTGGCCAACTAAATCTTTTTTTTTGCAGGTTTAACTACTAAGAAGCATGAATCCTACCACTTGTTAAAATATTGTTTGACAATTTCTACTCAATGCTCTAGACAGTAACCTATTCACAGCCCTCAGTGCTGTTTGGTAACGTGGATCAGGTAAATGTTTCTGTTGAAAATCAGAAAAAGACAACAGCATTGTGCAGAAATATCCCCAGTGTATTCAGTGGCTCAGTGCTCTTCCTCCTCTCCGTCTTCCTCCTCCTCCTCCTCTATGAATAGTTCCAATATTATCAGAGGTTTCATTCTTTCTGTTGTGTCTAGATTTCTTTTTTTTCATCTCACCCACAAGTAATCCATCTCTATGACACACACAGTCACTCATACAAACATGTTTACACACAAGTACATGCTCATATGATTACAGATACACATAACTGCCCCGCAGGGCACATGCATGACACAAATTCATGCTCAGAGACACACATATACACATATGTATGTATCCCTGAGGCGGTGCTGTAGCATCAGTAGCTGCCTCAGGGACACAGGCAGGACAACACATTACTATTCTAACACTATTCTGTTCAAATGTTCTAATGTTTTGTCAATACTGCTAAATCAACTTTATATGCCTCCAGAGGGCAAACCGTTTACAAACACACTTATGTTATAATGAAATGAAATGACCTTTGAATGAACCCATTACATTATTCTATTTTTTTATTATTCTCATATAATGTGTTTTTTTAGAATAAGTGTAAAGTCTTTTCTCATTTTGGGATGTTGTCTCTGCTTTATGAAACCGTACAGACAGAATAGCTTTTGCCTGAGCCCTCTGAGGCACCACAACGTCCTGTGTCGCCGCCCGTATTAAACTTGACAGCCAATTTGATTCAAGTTTCACAACACAAAAACATGATGTATATTCGCATAAAGTATGTACAGCCTCAGGAATGGCGTGAAAATATTTCTTGACAAGAAAGATGTGAAGGAAAAAATACATTTACATAAAAGGGGTGCAGAAAGCTACGTGAAGGTGAACTGTAAAGGTGAGTGTTGAGTGAGGGCTTGACTGTTTCTAATTCTGGGACACAGGCAGCGAGCGAGCTTTGTCTCCAGGGTTTCCCCCAGTGTTTGGAGAGCGTTATGTGAAAATGTCGCCGCTATTGTGCATTTTGTGTGGCAGTGACCTTTTATGGATTGCAAGGATGCATGAGCTCCACCGTGCAAAGGAACGACACTGTTGTTAGGTTTATGCAATGTAAAATGCAAAGAAGCCTCTATAGGTTATTTCATATTTTCACTCTGGAGGTTACTGTAAATAAATGGTGTTAGTATCACTGAACATCTTTCCCTCAAAGCTGTTCTTTGTAAATGTGTAAATGTCAGTAGTAGCAGTAGATGTTTTTTATAAAAAGAAGGAAGGACAAACTATACTGGAAACAATGCGGAACATATTTGGTATCATATTGCAGAATCTATAACGCTTGATAGAAAAAGTATTCATTTCATTTTATTACTACATAAGCATAGAAAATACCCCGGCTCTGTCTCAGTGGTTGTATACTAAAAAGATTCTAATAAAATCAGTAAAAGTGATTTAGTAGATCAAGAAATGAAGCAGTGCGTGATTTAGGAGGTCAGTCACACTGTAATGAAAATACAGAAGTTCAGTGGTGGGTTGGACTACTCATAATATAATGACAAATGAACCAATTTAAGAAGATGTCTGGAAACGTTCAGAATGATAATGAATGATTAGGACGTGAAATCCCTCTTCTGAATTGTTTAATTGAATCAAATCACTCTCTTTTAAAAAGTTATTTGTAAACCAGCCACCACTTTCTTTTGTTTTATGCCAGTCTGTGTTCTATTTATATTGTACTCTTTATAGTGCTAATTATAAAATGACCATATGATCATCCATATGGCTCATTCTAATTGTGTCTCTCCTCATCTGTCATTACACAGTGGTAATAAGCTGCAGCTTTCTCTCCGCTTATACCTGTCCTCTTTCAGTCCACTGTCTCTGCTCTCAAACCTCCGAGTTAATGGAAGAATGTGAGAAACAAATAAAAATATCACCTGGACTCGCTCCACCATCCCCGCTCTGTCTCACTCCTTATCATCTGTTTGCCAACTTCTCTTTTATAACCTTACTGTTTATGCTTGTTTGTTTACTTATTTCTTTCTTTTTTCTCCTTCTCTCTGAAGATGCAGGTTTCCTGCCAAGACTTCTGTGTCCTCCATAACATCACCACGCATAGATGCCAGAAACCTGCAGAGATGAATTAAAAGTGTATTATTTACCAGTGGCCATTAGTGTCAGGGCTAACACTGCACTGAAAACTGCCTGGTCCAAAATCTTTTAAAGGAGATACACTTATTTTCTTTCTTTACAAAAGTTAGAATATATGAGCTGGTTAGCTTAGCTTAGCATTAAGACTAGAAGGTCTTAAAGATCAAATAGTTAAGTTTTTCAAATGCATATGGACTCTGACATTGCCATATTTTTCTACATCCCTGGACTTTGACTAATCGGCCAGAGAGTTAGCACTTTACTTAAGCAGCATTGTGATACATTACAAGCAGACATGTTGTTTCTGCCTGTATGCTGTTTGGCTGAAACTGTGTACTGGGTGTTTGTTTCCCCTGTTGTACCCCCAAAAATATATCCCATGTTTGTTGTAACATACTCTGATTACGATATAATAATAATATGACACACTCATTTTCACAATGTGAATATGATTCCTGTATGGCTTTATGAGTACCACTTCAAATATAGCAGCTGCAGTCAAGGAAAACAGCAGGAATGAATGCCAGACAGAGGCTGGGTGGGCAGTTGGTTTATACTAAAATATTAGTAGTAGCAGTAAAATAACAGCCTGGTAATAAAACCGCTATATCTACCTATTTATTTATTTAGCTGTGGCCTCAGGCAACAGCAAACTGGTGCCCTGTCAGCTTCATCAACCAGTCGGAAATGCCCTCTGTGTGCGTGCATACAGTATGTCTGATTGTTTATAACCACAACAGACAGAAGTAGACTTAATGCAGAGCAGAGCAATAATAATTATCCCCTACATACTCTCCCTCTCTCCATACACTCTAACTTTGTCTCTCTCTCTCTCAGTCTCTTTTTTCTGTCCTTCCCCTCTCACTCTCTGTACCTCTCTCACTCCCCATCTGTCGCTTCCTCTCTCTTCCCTCCTTTCTCTTCGCTCAGTCGGTGAAGATGGATCACTCTGTGTCTGTCAGCAGTAGTATCACAGAATGAGAATGTATTGTCTGCTGTCTCAGATAATAAATGCTGCTATCTACGCTACTGTTCCCGGCCATAATAGATGGCCCATATCTACACAGCTTCTGTTTATGAGATTATCACAGCCCTCTGCTGTCCCCCAAGCCCCCGACAGGAGAGATGGAGAAATTACTTTATCGCTAGGGGGCCCGAAAGTTATCATTTGTGAGGAATTTGTCGAGTGGGAGCTTTGTGAATTGGCAGTTACTGCCACTTCTACTGTGGCATCACACGCACAGAGTGTGAGCACAGAAGCAGGAGAGGTTAAATTGTTCTGTGATTGCTCTTTTATGCTGCTTGAATCCGTGATGTGTTATTGAGAGAGGCCACCTGAAGGAGGGAGAAAAAGATTAGCATCAAACCAAACCCTCTCCCCTAGTCTTCACGGTACATCACCATTAGTCATTTTTTATCTTGTTTTTGATTTCTGTGAGCATGTACTTAGTTCCTGCAAGTAATCACATATAGATCTCACACTGTGGGGTTTACACACTTACAAAGACCTTAGTGCTGAGCGTATTATTAAGATGTCTGGAGCTGTTTCCATCCCGCTTTCCTAGCTGCTCATTCAAATCAGTGCAGGCCATGTGATACATAAAGGTTTGGGCAGCAGAGAGAATAAGTCACAGTCACTGGTCACGTTGGACAGGTTTGCAAGTCATTAGAGAGTGTGTGTGTGTCTGTGTGTGTGTGTGTGTGAGAGACATTCATTACTGCTGGTCACTGAGGGAGTCTGTTGACAGTTGACCCCAGTCTTGACCACCTGACCCCGGCCTGACCTCTCTGTCTGGCTCCGACTGCAGAGCAGAGGGTCTTACTGGCTCAAGCTGCGGACTGATGGCTCTCCTCTCCTCTCTTGGCTAAAAGCCTCGACCCGTGCTTGTCCACAACAGGACAGAGCAGGAGGAGCCAACACTTGGTGCATGTGTGGGCCTGTGATATACATTTAATTTTCTAAAAATGTTTATTTGTATGTGTTAAAATGAAGTCTTAAAGTTCAGTAGGTTGGTGCAAAATGCCCCTATTTCTATTAGCCAGCATATTTGACCTTATGCCACAATACAATAGACGTACAGTGTGATTTAATGTGGATAATTGACAAAGTAAATGGATGTTCTGATTGGGAGCTTATGAGAGTTTTGGGTAAAAGCACTGACCAATCATTCATACTTGTCCAATGGTATGACCAAAAGCTCTAATTGGCCCAAAACCCGAACAAGGGCTTTAATTGGCTGTTGGCCCTGTCCATATGAGCAGAAGGGACAGTTGGCCCTAAGCCCTAACGCCTGCTTTGCCTGCTCTGCTGCACATGGCTATTAATCTGAACTGCAATAGAGTTTTACTTGAATATCAACTTCACACAGAGCACAAATCCAATTTAAAAATAAAAGAAAGAATTTGCACATGGTACAATACATAACATTGCTAATTTTAGTCCAAAACTACAAGACAGGGGAGACCATCACTAATTATGTCATCATTAGAAAAGTGTGTGTTAGGAAAATGCCTTCTGCACTCTTTAAGATGTATCAGGAACAGTGTTGTTTCTATTGTTCACCCATTTACAATATGATATTGCATAGCACAGCCAGGGAGATAAACTTTTTTTTTAAATACAACTGCCGTGTTTAATGTTTTAATACTAATAAAATATAATCTCATGATATTAAGATGATTAATAGAATATAACAAAACTATTATTGAAATGAGTGTGAAGATTTATATTTTCTGACATTGGACTCAATTGAACTGAATTGCTTTAAGGCCCAAAACAACTTTAAAAAGAGAGGGCTGTTGACATAAACAGGTTTACAGAAGGCTACATGTATACACTGACAATGTTAATTTTTACAGGAACACTGTAGTGTATATGGTAAAGAAAATTGCTGCATAGACTTTGTCAGGTTGCAGACGTAGTAGCTACAGAACTAGCTGTCTCCCATATCAAACGCTCCAGATGGAGACGCCATATGTAGAGGAAGGAGTTCTTCTTGGTATTTATGATCTGTTGTCCAGTCAAAAGCTTTAGTAAATTTACTTACAAGGGGAAGTCCATCATATTCTCACTCGTGTCTTTTCCTTGACATCCATTTGGTTCCCTCATAAAAGGTCGTCAGCTGCAGATGAAGTGTTTGTTTTCACTTACATCCTAAGGTCAGTCATTCATTCTTATAGCTTATTTGCCAACTATTCGCATCAATCAGAGGACAAACTGAAACTCTCAAATAGAAAAGTCCCAAATTCTCTGTATTTCCTTCAGCCAAACAAATGTATCACATGTATCTCTTGCAGTGGAGCGATACATATGAGGCAATACAAAATGCATAGCTGACCCTAAAGCTACTCAGTCAGTAGTTTGTGTGTCTGCTGATTATTTGTTTTTGTTGTGTTTGGTAATTTGTTAATGTTTGGTGTCTAGATATCAGGCTTAAATATGCACAACATTTCTGCCTTTTAAAAGGAATACATTTTAAATGTTTTCCTCTAAGTGATCTTCATTCCTCATTGTTTAAAGTCCACAGAGGTCAAAGTTTTCAGTTGTGAGGGTGAGTGGAGATTTCCTGACGCTTTTAAGCTCATCGTTTGAAGAGGGAATATTGTGCTGATAAGGTCCAGAAAATATAGCTCCACCGTTGCCCGTCTCAAGCTTTCTAGAATAAAAATGTCCCTGTTTTCGCTATCCTAAGGATTTGAAGACCTTGAGAAACGTCAGACCAGGCCAAGTTCAAAGCCTCTACATTCTCCTCTACGTTATGTGTTTGTTTACATTTCAGAAAACATAACATGTCTTTGACACGTGGCCATTGAGCTCTGCTCAGTTGTCGTATGTTTTGACTGCATGTGTAGTAATCAGCTGGTGTTTGAGGGGAACATCCATCTAACTGTCACACTATAGTCCAGAGGGAGAGGCAGGCTAACACTGGGACTACACACACACTTACACACACACACACACACACACACACACCTCATCTCTGCCTGGCAGACCATTGGTTACTCATTAGATACAGAGGGTAAGAGACAGACTGGGGACACCGAGCAGCAATGCTAATGCTCTTTGATTTATGTCTCCTCTTTCATTTCTCAGCAGTTGTAAAATCTATTATTCTCTTTTATCTGTCACTTTATCATTTTTACACTCTGCATGTTTGATTTTACAGTATTGAAACTTAGTATCAAAGACAACATATTTGTTGTCACTGGCAAACTAAATCTCTGGTACCACTTTATGTCAAGTTTCTATTACATTTATTCCCCCAAACAAGAACTTTACAAAAGTAATGGCACTCTTACCACTCACTCAATCCGTAGCCCAAAAAACAATCAGTAATTGGTTGACCTTTTCAGTTCACCTGATTTTTTTTCCCTGAAACACAAAGATTTAACTCTGTGTATTATGTCGCGCTACTCAGTCAACTCTAGTTCTAAAGTTGAGTTGATGAGGAGAGGAAAATTATGTTTTGGAAGTCTGCTACATGCACAGACCTGTCCTGAGTTGTTTGCTCTAAAACAGGATGAAAAACATGGGATATTTGTATTTTACTTGACCTTTTTACATCAGAGTTGCACTGTTTGTTCTCTTTTTGAATGATGAAAACAAAACACATACCTCACATGCTATATGCTACAGGTCATCAGATGAAATTTAGTAATGTGACAAAAAATATGGCTGCTTAAATATGCAATTAAGGCTTTTCCAGTAAGCACAGAAACAGATCCGAACCATGGAATCCTGCACGTCATGTCTCCACTTCTCATCTTTGTTTTCCTTCAGCCATGACATCTCCTCCTTTTCACTTACTGCAGTGGGCCCGTCTGCCTGCCTCATAAATCCTCCAACATGTCACCACATTCTGTCTCCAGTTTACTGTCTTAGCCTGCCTCAGGCCCGACAGGCTAAACTGACATAGTGGGCGGTGAGTCTGTCCTATTTATTGTTTCCTTAAGAAACAAGATTTCTAATCAAAATAAAAAAACAAGCACGCAACTACACACACCTTGTGTTAACTGTAACCGGTTCACATCATCAAGTTGAATGAGGGCTACAGTTACGTCATCTCTGTATTCTTCGGATGTTTTATAAGAATGTCGCTGCTGAATGAAGAGGCTGGTTGAATTTCATTTGAACTTGATTTGCATAAAGGGACAGGTTTACACAAGATGCCAACACAATATAACAAACCATATAACAACTAGCTAACCACAGCACTTGTAGTCTTGGAACCAAAGACTTTGAAAGCTGTTTTGAAAATTTTAAGCAGTCCTCATATTTTAAATAAAAGAAACTTTCACCTGCTCGCTCGCGAGGAGTTTTTCTTTTTGTCAGTACGTGGGCGGAGCCAGGCAGTCATTGTTTACCTAAATATGATTGGTCACAGCCACGATCGGACGCTGGCTTCG
>JAVQJD010057654.1:0-40325 GCA_036023655.1 Nannoperca australis
TCCTGAGATGAGACTGCCCCACGCACGCACACACGCACGCACGCACACACACGCGCACACACACACACACACACACACACACACACACCGACAGAGCGTCTGCCAGCTCATTACCACAGCAGCCGTCTTGTCGGCACGCTAGCAGCGGTTTATGCTTACAGTAATGCCATTAGTGTGTGTGCGTGTGTGTGTGTGTGTGTGTGTGTGTGTGTGTCTGCAGACAGTCGTGTGAGAGGTCATAAAGACCTTTCATTCAAAATAACAGTTCTGGGAAGAAGATAAAAAGTGTGTGTCTGTGTGTAAGCGTTTATCATTTACCTGTGTGATCACCTGACTTTGTATTATTGTTTCTTTAGATGTTATTCATATTTATTTTGTGCACTGGAACCTTTATTTACCTATTTACTTACTTTCAGTATGTAAAGCACAAGATAAAAAAATAAATAAATGAGAATAAAATTAAATGAAATATAAAAAGCCAGAGGAAAGCAACAACATGTGTAAAAAATAACATCAATAAATACATATGGAATGATGTATTTGGAGAGTGCACAGCTTGTGCACACACTGTTTAAGTCAGTGCTTTGTATTTAAAAGCTGATTGTGCTTTGCAGATTAGGAAATCCTCATTTCAATAAACCTTTTTTTAAGTTTCTTGATTTTTTTCTTCATTGCAAATACATTTTTTTCTACAGAGACAGAGCTTTAAAGTTCTTTTAATCTTAATTTTAGTTTTTTTCAAATTAAAGAAAATACATAAATGTTTTCTATAATTTTCTGTTAGTTCAAAAATGCTTGGTAATGTGATTAGATGATTATTTTGTGTTGTAATGTGTTTGTACTGGTGTGAGTTTGTGTACAAAGAGCTGCTATTTAAAAACTTAAATAGGGAGTGGGAAAAAAAGATCAGTCCCAATCCAAAGCTTTCTCTGCGTGAACCCAGCTGATGAAAGTTGTGAAACTATTATGTCTCCATGACAAACTCATAACGTGGGATCCAAATCCAACTGTGTTTAGTAAAGTAGAACAAATATCAAATTTAAAAACGTTCTAAGGCCATTAAGACTTCAGAGATAAGTCATGAGAGTGAGAGAAACAAATGTAGTCAGAATGCATCTGTATTTGTGTGTGAATGTGTGTCATTTACCTGCCAGAAGGAGATGTGGCTGTCAGCATTTGAGTATGTTGCCAGATAACGGCCATCTGGGGCGAATGAGACTGCTGTGATCGGACCCTTATGACCGTGGATATTCTAGAAAGAGAGAATGAGTGAGAGTGAGAGAGAGGACAAAACAGGTGAACCGTTTTCATTAGAAACACTTTCTACCACTCTCTGAAAAGATGGGAAAATAACTAAATATGAATATAACAACAACAGCTGTAAGTCAGTATACAGTAGACCCAACGTACTACTATGGTACAGTACTACTACATCTAGTAACAAACATATACATAAACTTTTGATTGGTACTGTATAAAAAATTTCATTGCAGCTCATAAAGTGCTTAGTATGAAAATAGAAGCGCAAACTGATGATTTTAGATCAAACTGATCTCTGTTCTGCCTAATGAAAACGTCATTAGTTCCAGCTACACTGTGAACTAAATGTTCATACAGGAGTGATGAGCTGTGTGTGTGTGTGTGTGTGTGTGTGTGTGTGTTCGGGAGGTTGGTGTTGCTGTCAGTGAGAAAGTAAGACAGATAAAAATGGAAAGAAGAGATCATAAGGGTTGAGTTCTTTTTCCACATTTCAAACGACTCGTGAATGGACTAAAAAGTGACTGAAAGGCATGATGGGAAATGCACTACAGTGCATGTTGAGGTACAGTAGATGGAGAGGTTTGTGTCTTTAGTTTCGTCGCTGTAGCTTACCACACTCACAATGAGGACATGACTCTCACCCCTCCCTGATGGAAAACTCCATGGCCAGTAAACTGGTGGTAACAACAAAAACACCACAGCGGTGTGTCCGTCCTGACAAGGGTGTGTTATGAATATTAGTGCTTATCTCCCGATTCAATACCATCACGATACTTGGGTGCCGATTCGATAGCTATTGATATTTTACAAATCCTGCAGTTATATTACAATATATTGCAATTTTTATTCGCAATAAAACACTAGAGCAGGGGAACAAGTTGGATCATACACTTGTATATGATGTGATTGCATATCAGGAGTATAATAATTGCCATTATAATTGATACAAACACAACATAAAATGAATTAAAAAGAAAAACAAATACACGTTTAAAGAAAATAAAGCAGAAAAATAAAAATAAAATAATCATTAAAAAAAATCTATATTAATATTGATTAAGAAATAAAAAAATATTTCTGAAAAAACACAGAAATATATATATATATGAGTTTGTCTGGATGCTGATGTATCTGCATGCTGAACTGAATTTATAACAACTAAGTTTTTTGATCTGCTGGTGACTCTGCCAGCAATGCTGTACCACACCTGCATTAAGCTACAAGCCTGTGATTTTCCATCATGCACTCCAAGCTAACTTAACTATTCCTGCTTTCTTCATTTTGATGAATGCAAACTGATTTCCTCTGGTTTTTCCTTATATTCCCTCACTTTCCTGTCTAGAAAATATATCCCAATGTTATAATAATCCAGGGTTTTCATGCCATTCTTTGGTGTTAGTGGTTTGTTATTGACTATGTGATAAAAAGTGTGTTCATGTGAATGTGTATGCTGCTCTGTATGGCCCAAACGTGTACCACAATTCACCAGTTTATGAAGTGTAAAGCAGTGTTATTGAGGTTTTATAGAACCATTTCACAGATGAAAAACAGACTGGAACAAAAAGCCACTTTGCAGTATCAAAGTATTTTTATCACAATAAAAACATCTCAAGCAACTCCACAATGTACCTCATCACCCATGGTAGCTAAAATGAGAGCAAAACTTGAGTTTTCCACAAGACTCCTCTTGAATCCAAAGCAACAGCAGCTCAAGGTTCACTCTCACACTCTGAGTTGTTGTTGAAATTCTGTGTTGTGATAAAGGCGTAATGAAGAATAAATTTTGGTCCTTGATGAAATTTCATCAAGAAGCCTCAGAAAAACTTGTTTTTCCGCCCAGATTTTCCTTGACAGTAAGTGTTTGGTTTGGACTAGATAATTCCATCAGATGAGGGGCCGCTTCTGGTCCAACAGATGCTGCCATTCGCCTCCAGAACTCAGGGGACAAAATAAAACGACGCGGCGCCGTGTGTAACGCAATAAACGTCCTCCCAGAAATCCCCACCCGCCTCTGCCTGCGACTGGGATTACAAACTCTCACCTCCAGATGCGATTAAGACGCATCGCCTCAGGCGCCCAGACCATGAAATAATAACTTGTCTGTGGCGATTAAGGCAGAAAAAAAATAACGCAATGAAATGAAAATCTCATCTTTTTAATTCATTCTCTCCCCCCTCCTTTTTGGGGAAATCCTATTAGATTCCAGCAGTGTTGGCTGAGAAAGAAAACGGAATTATTTTGATTTCTTCCCAGCCTTCATCCCTATTTACCCCTCTTCCTTTTCTACCTCTCTCACCTTCCATCCTTCACTTCTGTCTTTGTCCTCTATTATTTCTCTTTAGCGAGATCCCAAATCACATTTCCCATCACGACTGTCGTAACAGGCAACATGATTAAAAGTACAATAGAGTGGGCACTAACATCCAGTTTTTAGGATTTAGATAAGATCCCCTTCTGAGATCAATAAAGTATTCTGATAAGTGAACTTGAAAAAAAAAAATCTGTATTCATTTCATTCATTTGGCAGATGCATTTGTCAAAAGCAACCAATTTGGGGTTCTGTGTCTTGCTAAAGGACAATTCGACATGTGGAGCTGGGATCAGCTAACCTGCTACAGCTGCCAGGCTCTACAAGTGGCACTTGACACTTCCGACTTTTTTTCCATTTCTTTTTTTTTTTATTGTATTACTGTTAGTGCCTTTGATTGGCATTGCAGACAATGATCCAAAAAGCAGAAGATTCTGATTCTTACAGTGAACAGCTGCTTCATGTCAGACACAATTCCAAATACTTATAGTCCAAGTCCAAGTCCAACTGCAATCACATTTATTCATCCTTTTTTGTATTCAAAGATAATGTCAACGTGTTTTTAAATGTATTTGTAATAGTTTTTAATTATTAAAGAGGGACTGTGCACTTAAATATGTTTATGTAAACTAAGATATAGGACTGTACTGTGATGAAAGACATCAATGCTGGTGCCCTGAAGCTTGCAAGGCCAGTGCTGGTTTGGACCCGTCTATATCATGACATTTATATAAAAATAAAGTTAAAACCCTCTAATCAGTGTCAGTCCACTGACCCACACACACTGGCTATAGCAGTGAGGCCACACCTCCTGCAGTCGCTCTTCCTTCACTCGTTGCATTTCATAAATATGCTGGTTGAGAGGGTTCAATCAGAATCTGAGGATGTAGTTACACTTTAAAAGGGAAAAAACGTATTTGGGGAGGTATTGTCTCAGCCGGCTGGAGGGCCTGTCTGTGTTTGATTGACAGCAGGTGGCAGGCTGAGTGCTAGTGTTACACCATTAAGAAGAGACAAAGTAAACAAAATTGTGCTGTAGCCTACATGTTGTGGGCAGACAGTGCGTTCTTAGTGGTACTGAACAGTAAGAACAACAACAGCATATAAATGGACCCAAGTCACATTGGCAGGCATGTTTACATGCTGTTTAATGTGCTGCAGCTGAGCAGCCAATCAACTATTTAGCCTGCAAAGTGAGGTCAGCGGTGCACTTTTCCCTGGTGAGGGTTTGTTTGGTTGCTAGTTCAACAAGCTGAGGTGCACAAGACATGTGTCCATGTTTGTAAGTTAGAAGGATACTTTAGCAGGGAAGCTAATGCGCTGTTGTTGAAAGGCTCTTTTGTAGTGTAGCAGACTGCTGTCTGGCTCAGTGTGACCATCTGCTCTGCTAGAATGTTACTTACTTCATTATGCAAGATTTGATTGGCTGTATTGAAATTAAGTTTCCATCTACGTAGACGGCTACCAGAACAGTATTCAGTCTAATTCATGCAATCTCTTTTGGATACAGACTTTTTCTAAAAGCAGGAGACAGGACAAGTGATTTACAGATCAGATATGCAGTAGAAGGTTAAAGAAAATGTAATTTCCCTTCAGTTGTACACACAATTCCAACACCACAGCTCTGGCTAACGCATAAAATCTGGCCAATCAGAGCTCCTGTTGCTCATAGGTGGGTTGGACTTCATTTCATTTCGCTTTAATGTCTTCAAATTGCAATGGAAATGGAATCTGTTAATGTTATAGCAGCACACAAATGAAATGTGGGATGGAATATGACAAGTAACAGGCACACAAGTACATTTTTGAAAACCTATTTTTCGGAAAATGGAATGAGTTTATGAATGCACCATTAAATGAAAATGTAATTAAAAGTGAATTAAGTAGTAACACGAAAACTAGAGAATAGCATACCATGAGTACATTATAAAAGCTCTGTGACTGAATTACTGCACTTGACTGTTTTTACAGCATTTAATAACATGAGATGAGGTCATTTAAATGTTGTAAGACATTCTGAGGACCTGACGACTACCTGATGAGAAAGACAAACACAAAACAAAAAAGGGAACAAAAAATACATGTTTGTATAGAGAAAGAAAGCAATGCAGAGGATGCAGAATAGAACTGTTTACTGTGCATCAAATATTGATGTTTTAATATATATTGTGATCAGTGTGTGTGGGTGTGAGTGTGTCACGGTGGACTGCCTACCAAATCAATCAGCCTATCAGAGAGCAGTGAAGCACACTGAAACCATTTATGGCACTCTGTACTTCAATACACATGACGCCTGGGGACGCCACTGTGTGTGTGTGTGTGTGTGTGTGTGTGTGTGTGTGTGTGTGTTATACAGAAGGCTCATCTTATATTGTCCCATCCCTAAGACTAAGACTGACAACTTTTAAACCCTGCCCCCTCTTAAAAGGAGAATTAACCAACAGAAGGATCTTTTCACCGAAGCTTGCACCATTCACAGATTTGAGTGTATCTGCATCCACCGTAAGGGAGTGCTACAATAAAGGCAAAGGCATTTTGATTTGCTTTAGCTGTATAATGAGATATAGACCAAATGTCCCGAGACTGGAGCAGATCCATGCGGTGTGCACTGCAGGAGAGAGTCTGGGCCTGCCTAAGCTTACAAGCAAATGTATGTAATGTATTACACCACCTGTTAGCGACTTTTCAACAATGACCTCATACTCATTGAAGGCTATGCCTGGAACCCGGTACCTGCTTGCAGGTCTAGATAGCACTGCAGCACGTTGCAGCAATACAACACATGGGGATGCCAACCAAGCTAATGGCCATGCTAAGTGCTGTGTCAAACTCTTACCAAAGTAAAGTAAAGTTTCAATAAAGGAATGCTAACAATGCTAACAATTGGTTACAGCTAGTGTAACAGCTGAGTAACCAAGTCTGTTGGTTTCAATAGGAAAAGCTACCTGTGCTAATAACTGGGTACAAATAAGTACTAGAGTTGTGGCTAGCCAAGCATGTTGGCCTCAAAAGTTAATGCTAACAAGTGGGTTGCAGCACTATGTTGGTTTCAGTAGAAAATGCTATAACACAGTTGATGCAGTAACAAATACAAATACGGTAAATGCAAAAGCAGATGGACCAACTACTTTATTTTATGTTACAAATGACACTTCTCACATGCCACACGTCCATTTTCTCATCTAGTAAAAAACTAATTTATAACTGCTAACGTTGCAGCGTGAAAAGAGGACACTGACAGCGCACATACACCGTGAAAAACCCCCAAACCCAAATTAGTTTGTTGAGTTTGATGGAGCTACTGGCCGCTTCATCTGCACACGCCCCGTCCTTCCGACTCCATATATTCACTAGAATGCAGGAAAACTGTCTCTGAAATTAACCATTTTCTAGGGGAAGACCCCCTGGTTAGGTTTGGTCTCCCAGTTTAGGTTATGATGCCAGGAGGTTAGCAAGTTATTTATTCATCACTGATTATTGACTTGGCTTTTCATCTTTTAATACTAAACATTTTAAATACAATTCCTGGGGGTCGAGGAGTGATGATCCACGACCACTGTCGTATTAATTCATCATTTTGAATGGTAAAAGGGATAGGTGTGATAATGGCTTCAGCTTACAGTCTGCTTTGTACTGATTCAGTTATAGCTGACAGAGTCAGAGCTAAAAATGCCAACATCTGAGTACAGACAGTGTCCTGGTGTGCATCAAGGGGTTGACATGCACGTCGGCTACAGCGGCTACTGAGATGGCAAGAATTTTGATTGGTCTGGTTTGGCAACAACTCAGCATTTTTCTCCTGTGTTGGTGGTGATAACAGATATCGGATGGTGAACTATAAATCCAAACCTCAGTCACAGGTATCTATGGTGGGACTGCAGTTAACCCCTTGCATCAAGTAGAAATCCATGTTAAGTATATGTGATTCCTCAGTTTATGGCAAGCTACACTGGGTGGCTCATGATGGGATGTGCAGTGGGAGGTGCTAACTCTGAGGCAGAGAGCTACACTTTCAGATTCAGAGCGTCAGATTGTTTCTTTGTGTTCAATTAGTAGACTCAGTAGAATCTGTTAAAGAAGCAGAGCAAGCAGCTGGACACAAACACAGACCCACACACACAGAGACACAGAGTAATGCAGCTGACAAAGGGCTGTTCACGGAGGCTGATCACAGCTGTGGCAGATGGTCATGCAGGGACTAGCTAGCTACAATTGGACACACACACACACACACACAGATTATGAACCAACTACCATCTACCTATGCTCTCATCTCATTCTTCCCCCATATGCTAATACTCTTCTTTCTACCCTTCCTTACTTCCTGTCCCCTTTCTCCCCTCCTCTAATGTCTCCTCTTTTCCTTCTTTTAACCCAATATCCCTCTTCAAGCCCATCTCTCCTTGCTTTTCTCCATTTCTTCTATTTCTATTATTTTCTTTATATTGCTATACGAACTTTGAATTGAGAACTTATAACACCACAATATCAGTAATATATGATATTACATATAATTACGATTATATGTTTATAATTATAATTATAATTATAATTAAGAGGCTGGATTCACCTTGTCCTAAAGTAGGTGGAAATTGAAGTGTTTCATTGGGCAATAAATCTGCCAACCCATTAAGCAAGGCTCATTGCAGAGATTTTACACTGACTGTTTATATAAGGAGCCGATTGTTTTAAACTGTGGCTGTGTTAAAACTTAATTTCCACATTGAAAACTGGTCTTAATTGGAATTAATTTAAACTGTCATGAAGGCAAACTGACAGCTGCTGTTCTCTGTGAAGGAGGACACTAGAAAGTTTGTAAAGCCACCTTTCAAGTCTACAGCAGGTGAATGTTGAGTAGATTTTGAATGTAAGTATCACAGATAAATTAAACTTCCATCTTATTGAATAGGATTGGGTCAAGAATGGGTTTTCATTTAGAGCAGTCCCACAGTAAGTTAAGAGACATGCTCTTTGATTCTCGATAGCAAACTTTTTATATACTTTGCCTCCTTTTACCTCAGTGTCAACCACGTCAACAAAATAGCTTGGTGTACAATTTTGTTTGCTCAAAAAACAAACAAACTGTGTTTTAATGCGGCTGTACCTTGCCTCAATGTACTTTGGCACAGCACATTTTGTGCCAATACATGACGTAGATGCTGTGACATTTCACTGAATAAGTAAAAACTTGGACACAAGAGGGAAATGTGATATAAGAATGATAGGATCATTAGAATTCCTCCTCAAGGGATATATCTAAAGACTTCATTAGTATCCATCCTATAGTTTTCAAGATATTTCACTCTGTACCACAAATGTCAACCTTGTTATGACACTAGAGGAAAAATATAAGGATACTCAAATTTACTAGGGTTTACACCCTGGGGACCAAAATGTGTTACATGGCAATCCATCAAATAGTTTGTGAGATATTTCAGTCCGGAACAAATTGGGTAATACTTATCAACTGACATTGCCATCCAAAAAGCCATGCTGCTAGCTTTGCTAAAAACCTTACGATTGTTGTTGTACACTGCACAGATGTCACTATAGCTCTGAGCAGAAAGGATAAGAAATAGTGAGTTGCTAATAACGTCTGTTGTTGGTAGGATATTTGGTCGCCACTTACGACAAAATTGTATGGCAGTAAAATGTGTTAAAAATGTTTGGTTTCTTTCTTGTTAATAATTGGACAAGACTTGAGGCAAGAGGCAAGACTTGAAGCATGATTCAGAAAGAATAAATTACTACCAGAATCAATAAGAATCAGAATCTAAATTAATAAAACCTAAAAGATGCCCAGCCCTATTAATGAAGATGATAGTTTTAGGTTACGTTTGAAAAGACATGGTCCCAGCACAGACTCACACAACATTCCAGCAAAACCATTATCTATTAAATGTTAATTACTTCAAATAACACACAAAGGAAAATTGTCTCCTGTCTTTAAACCACGAGCGCACGCGCACGCACACGCGCACGCACACACACACACACACACACACACACACAATCAAACTAAATGTTGGGTGAACAGGGGCCAGTGCTGTTATCAGATATAAATGACCCCCTCCACCAGACTAGACTGCTCAGGTTACTGCAAATCAATACGTAGCAAATTACCAACACACACACTCACACAGAAATACACACAAACGTAAAGGAAAGTAGCACACAAACATACACTACACTCACGCAATCTCACGTACAATCAAATATAAATACGTGCAAAGACAAAAACGTGATTAACAGAGTCATTGCTTCATTACTAATCAATTACTGAGAGAGAAAAAACATGTCGGGGTAACAAAATTCCTCTCCTTCTTTCCTCTCTCATTTCCCCTTATTTACAGCCCTCGTTACTGCTTTACTCTTGTGCCCTCTCATCTCTTCCTCTACTCTCTTCTCATTAGAGGTAATACGTCCTTTTCATTGATGGACAAAAAAATTCAAAATTAGGTGGGGAAAAATTTGACTGACTGAGGCAGAGTTAGACAGATGGATCAAATGATGGAAAGACGAAAAAAGACAAGAGGATGGATTAATACAGTTGATCTATTCAGTGATTGGTGAATGGATGTAGCATTGATTGAATGAATGGATTGATGGATGAATGGATAAACAAATGGAAAGGACAGAGTAAGAATAAAGCGAGAGAATGAAGGGCGGATGGAAGTGAGAATGAAAGAATGTGTGGATGGATGGATGGATGGATAGATGGATACATTAGACTGGTGGGCAGATGGATGGATGGATGGATGGAGATGATTGGTGCGCAAGTGGATGGATGGATACATGGAAAATGGGTGGATGGGTGTAAGGGAGGATAGATGAAATGACTGTGAGAAAGTATGCAACGGATAGATGATGATAGATGGATGGACAGACATACTGAATTGGTAAAGCGATGGGTGGGTGGACAAATGGATCAAACTGGCAAGCAGGCGAAAGCTTGCCTGTGGAGTCAGTCAGAAACCAATCAGCTGCTTGAGCTCCTTCCTGTTGCCATCAAACCACAGAGCGGACGAGATGAGCGGAGTGGTTTTCAACGTACCTGGCATTTTCCGGTGCGAACATCATAGAGTGCCACTGAACCCTGGCGAGCTCCGACGGCGATGCGGTGACTACGGTCGCAGTAACCAACCATATAGAACCTGAACAAATGGACAACAAACACATGTTAACACATTAACATTCAACTGGGTATCATATAGCAATTTAGAAAGAGGGAAGATTTCAAGCCAAAGCATTAAGAATCATGATGTGTTATAGTCATATGTTATATATGTCATAGCTTCCCATAAAACTAAACCAACAACAGCATGTCTGTTAAGCAGTGTAGATAGAAAATAGGACTGCATAGAAATAAACCAACACTATGTTAAAATGTACATCCATATACAAAATACAGAATACTAATTCCTACAAAGAAAATCCACATGAAAAATGAAATGGACAAGAAAAGACAACTATTACGGGATGCCAAAGCAGATGGCCTAATTGTCCAGTAAACTGTCCCTGTGCTGCAACGGAGGTGCTTGACAAGCTGGTTGAACACAGCTTTCTGTAACTTTCTGACATTCTAACATTCACACTTCCTTTCCTCCAGTGATTGACCAGGTGTCTTGAGTCTTGAGTGCCTCAGGTCATGGAGAAGCCATGTGGTTTAAACATGTCTAGCCATTATACTGAGCACCTTGGGGGGTTAACCTTTGCTGACGTGTCTGACAACCAGTAGGGGATGCCAAAGCAGACTGCCCAGTGAGTCAGGGCTTCACTTGTGGCTCTGGATTGGGTGAAGGCCTATCTTGGAACTAGATTCAATCAAACACTGGTATTTCTAGTTTCTTGAAAATGTCATGTTCAGTATGTTCAAGTGTTCAAGTTCAATGGACAGCAAAGAGGCAAACTAGTGATCACTTGCAGCTGACACACACACACACACACACACACACACAATGTAAATGTTTGACGTTGTACGCAGCGTGTTCTGAAACTCAAAAGTAATATCTCTTGTCCGTGTCTCTCACAGATACTGCCCCTCCATTGAGTCACGAGTGCTTCGCTTTCCGGGCCGACAGCACCAGGTGTGGCTGGAGCCTGAGGGGGTGACCTCCGACCTTTTGTACCCTCAAGGCCTGTCCATGACCATGCCCCCTGACACGCAGCTCCGCCTCATCAGAGAAATCCCGGCAATGCACAGAGCCGAGATCCACACACCTGGTACGCAGCCTGAGTTTGATCTGCACGGTAACATCTGACATCTGAAGCACAAAATTCAAAGCTTCAGCTCAATCAGTCCTTTGTTGATGCAAAAGCGGAATTTCCTGATTGCCCGCAGTCAATGGATCTGACAGTAAAATGTTTCTTATGATATTTTTCTAGGTTATGGTGTGCAGTATGACTTTGTGTGTCCCACGCAGCTGAGCCCCGCCTTGCAGGTGAAAAGCACCCAAGGTCTTTTTCTGGCCGGTCAGATCAACGGAACAACGGGGTACGAGGAGGCTGCTGCACAGGTAGCTGCTACAGACCTTTCATTCACTGCCGACATCAACATGCAATTTGTTCAGCTAGGTCAAACAGAAAGTATTTCAGCCTGAAGAAACCTCTTGTTCCTGTCTGCAGGGCCTGTGGGCGGGGGTGAATGCCGCCCGCTGGGCGCTCTGCATGCCCGCAGCGGCTTTGTCTCGGACAGAGAGTTATATTGGAGTTCTCATCGATGATCTGGTGAGTCGAGGCGTTACAGAGCCCTACCGCATGTTCACCAGCCGGGCTGAGTTTCGCACCTCTCTGAGGCCAGACAACGCTGACCTCCGCCTCACGCTGAGAGGTAGGCAAAGTGTCGGGGGGCCTTAATCATTGATACAGCGTGATTTATAATAAATGGCATCAATGAAACCTGTGTTCATGGGGAAAATGTTTTTTTTTATGATGCGACTTAAAGAAAATACTCAAATATACATTTGCATGGTGGGTGTAATTATGAACATGCACAGTATACAGTAAATGCATTTATTTCACATATGTAAGTTGATTCACGAGGGGTCCCACGAGTTGTTCTGTTCTCTGTCTTAGTTTTTCTCCTCTCATAAACTTCTTCTGCCAGGGTTTGAGGAGGTGGGATGTGTTTCCTCCTCGCGCTACCAGCAGGCTGTGAGAGTCAGGGACAGTTTGCAGGGTGCACTGGCAGCCCTTCAGGCTCTCACCCTGTCCACCTCCAACTGGAGAAAAAAGCTGCCCGACATCCGTATGAGTGAGGCCAAGAAAACTTTACTGACGTGAGTGACAAATATTTCATCCCAAGATGCAGTCAAAAGTGCACCTGTGGTCCTAAATGTTACTTTGTGCCTCCTCTTTCAGTGGTATGGATGTGCTGCAGTACAATGACGTGTCCTTTGAAATGTTGGCATCTGCCTTCCCAGAGCGCCTTTCGCCTTACGTGGAATTCTCCCAAAGACTCAAGATAGAAGGTAAAAACTGATTTTGGCTTATCGAGGCAACACGAAAGGGGAACCTTGCCGTCACGAGCTGTAGGGATGAACACCTGTGATAAATTCATTGTCACAGCTGTACAAAAACATGGTTCATTCTTTCTTAATAAAATATTCCTCCTTTTATTTAGCTGTGTACAGGCCTCACTGTGAACTACAGAAGAAAGAGATTGAGAGAATTCAGAAGGAGGAGAGCATGTCTCTCCCACAGGACTTAGACTATTTGTCTCTGCCGGTGTCTCTGTCTCTGGAAGTCAGAGAGGTTTTGGACCGAGTTCGGCCCAGCACTGTGAGTCTGCACATTGCTTCCAAAGAGCTTTTTGTTCTTCTTTTATATTTCCAAAATGGTAACGATTTTGTCGACCTGAAGAAGAGCCTATATTTCAGTAAACGTTTGTGCTGTTACATAAAAAAAAACCAAGTGAATATGCAGCTAATAGCATTTTATATCTCCTCCAGCTGGGTGCAGCTGCACGTCTGCAAGGTATAACTCCAGCTGCCATCGTCCAGCTTCTCAACTACGTACGCCATTCAAAGGAGAGAAGAGCACACAGAAGCCAGATGGACCAAAAGGAGGAGAGAGAAGAGGAGCCATGTGCAAGAAAGGCATCTTAACATCAGTGAAAATCTCTTGTAAAAATGTATTTATTCCTGAAAATGTACAAAAGAATAAATTATGGTGTTTTACTTAAGATGGACAACTCTTTATATTGTACAAAAAAGAAAAAAATTTAAATAAAATCACAAACCTTTTCATACAAGCCCTCAGGTATTTAAATGTTCCCTAACCGCTGCACCGTTAGCAATCCTACTACCTAATGAAGAATTCTAATCCAGTTAGTAACATTACTGTAAACAGCATTAAACTCCACATGACCTTCTCCGTGTCACTGCCGTTAATAACAACGTGCCCGTCCAGCTCAGCAGTGCCTCTGGTGAAGAAACCGAATGGAAATTTCCAGTTAGGCTGTGGCAAGCCCCTGGGGGGTTCTGGGTAAACTGTGGTGTCCACAAACGTCACTTCGGTAGTTAGAGCGATAGGGGACAACAGAGGACACTGAAGAAAAGACGAAAGGAGAGTATTTGGATATTTTTCATTAGGGTCAAATAACATGTGATGCACAGAAATTAAAAATCTCTTGCGCTGGCCTCACAGTGAGAGAGTTTATGTGCCTACCTTGACTTTTTTACACTGGAAAAGGTATTTGGCCCCCAGGATGTAACTCTGGGGAAGGTCTAAGAGACCCTGACGAGCCCACAGCACTCGGATAGAGAGAGAGTTGGGGAGGACACAGCCTGATTCACACGTTTCCTGAGAGAGGGAACACAAGGTCATAGATTCAAACCGTTGGTCTTTTAATACAACTTCATCCAAGGCATCCAAAATAGTCTGGGTTTTACTGCAGAGACGAACACACGTCCTGTTTATTCAATGTGTACTCAGGCACACAACAGGGACTGTGTAAGTGTGCCAGTGGCCACAATGTTACATTTCAGATAATCCAAAAACACAACACTCAATCGAATTAAACCTTCTGTATTAAATACTGTAAATTCTTGATTTAGCTGTACCTGCAGGCTGACAGGACACTCCTGGGTGATGACTCTCGTCCAGTCCGGCTGGGAGCCCAAGTTCATGGCCATCACATCAGGAGTAGCAAGTCCCTGTAAGATCCCGTAAATCTGAGAACGCAGCTCTGAGCAGTCACTAGATGGGGAACTAAACAGCACAAGGAGTGTGAGTTGACACGTGGAAGAGAATAAAACACTATGGAATCATTAGAATCAGAAAAACTGTTAAAACTAGAGACGAAGCAAAATAGTGTAAACTCACCTGAATGTGCAGCCGGTGATGGTGTTGTGTGTGAAGAGGATGGATGCTCGTCGGCTGGGGTCAGAGGTACACTGACCACTCTGAGACACCCCCAGTGTGGTCAGCTAATTCACTGTCAAGGTACCACGATGCATGATTGACTCAAAGATAGCTGGGTAAATGACAATATGACATAACTTAAAAGACGATGTTTGTGTGTGAGGATACAGGCTTCACTTCTCCATCAAAGCGACCAATGACCGGAGATCCCGCTCTAAGTCCAACTGCAGAGATCGGTGCTCCTGGAGTGGAGTTGGGTGTTGCCAGCTGGAAGAGAGCCATTTTCTCATTAAGCATTATTTTACTGTTTGACTTCATAGTCAGTTTAGTCATGATATCTGTGGCTTTAACAGGCTACCTGGAACTGTACAGAGTGCGTCTGCAGCAGCAACTGATTTGGATCCACGTCAGCTAAGACTACTATCACTGTTGCGTACGTGAGCTCCCCTCTGCCTGTGTATCCGATGACAAACTCCACCTGCAGGTTAATTAAAAAAAGGAGAAGTGAGTTTGACAACATTGTGATACAGGAAACAGTTGTGGGGAAAGGAAAATCGCTTACTTTTTTCACCACATTGACACAGGAGTTGTTTTGTTCACTTGGTGCAGGCCAGTCAGACAGCGGAGTAACTGGGATCTGAAACAAGAGTTAGTACAGCGCCTTACTTTAGAAGAAGGAACAAGTGGGGGCATTAAATGTTGCACGCTGTATATTTACAGGCTGAAAATGCCACACTCAAGAGGCCATACTTGGTAGTTGGCGACACCTAAGAAGTGTTTTTATGCTAAAGATACAGATTTTTGTAGAAACTGTAGATGTAGTTTAAAGGATTTAGTTTCATTCTAAGACTTTATCAGAATATTTTCCCTCATGAAATGCAGGAGAAAGCCCCAAATGCTAGCGTTGGCAGCTGATGTTGTAGGCTGACTGCTGACCAACTCGTGCAGAGGCACGTGAAGTGCAAAATGAAAGTGTTTGTGCTAAGGCCACGTATGGCTTTCAGCTGTAAGCACAGTCGCAGACTTACCAGAAAATCTGACACTGGTTTTGCCGCAGCTATTGGAATCTGTAAAGAAAACACTGATGTCAGCCTATCAGCTGTGAGATTCTCTCCGTTAAGTACATACATAAAAGGATTTAGTGCGGGCAGACTTGCTGACCTTCATCACACTCAGGTCGGAGAAGTAGGAGCGGGCGTTAAGATTTGGGTCTGTCGTGCATGACTGAGGAGTTAACATGCGGGTACAAGACAGAGACACAGACCTCAGGAACTCTGTAAGCAGAGGGAAACATGAGGTATTTAGGTTATATTTGGTTAATATGCTTGTGATATACAAGTAAAATATACTATAAATAAAGCAATGTGTTGACTGTTTATACATATCAGTTTGTCAGTTTGTGCCTGTTCATCATTTGGATTTTGTCAATGCAAAACTGCAGCGAGTGTACTTCAGGGACTGTTGGAAATCCTTTAGGGCGATCATTTTGCTGTTACTAGTACACTGAGAGAGTCACACAAGAAAGAGTAAACTTAAAAGTTTACCATGCTTCGGCGTGAACTTACTTGCAGGGTTGCGGTTGTTACAGAACGCAGCAGCAGGCCCCGGAGACGGCTGATGAAGGAAACCCCGAACAGACGAGCTGGAGAAATATGTCTGGATGACATCATCAACCTAAAAATGTCATTCAAGATACAATTGAGTTTTAGTACTGTCAAGCAACGTAAAATCTTAAAAGTTTATTACTTTATAACTAATTAATGTTTTAAAAACAATATTGTGGGCAGAAACACATTATATCTGTTTACCTTGTAGAAATCTCTGCTGTGGCTGCTGCTTGTAGGTGCTGGTGGTGAAAAGTGGTATGAATCCCCTAAAGCTGGATACTGAGTTAGAGCGGGGAGGGACTGGGGTGCATTATCTGTTGAAGAGGTTGAAAGAAATGCTGATTGACAGCATTAGTGGGGTACACTTCTGTGTTGCTCATTAACAATGCTACTAATTGTGAAATTAGCTGTAACGTGATCAGTGATTCCTCCGAAAATATGAATCTTTATGACACCAATGTACCTTCAGCTCGGACACAAAACAAGGTGTCAGTCACAGTGACGAGAGACGAATCCAAGTTAGCCCTGAACATCAGCCACTTCTCAATGCAAACTCCTGATCTGTAAAATAAGAGTTCAAACTCGTTAAAATGCTAAAAATGTGCGCTTTGTGTGCGTTAACTTTACAGCATGTGCAGAAGACTTACATGGCTTTCTGTGGACAATCGGTGAAGACAGTACTCAGGTTCGCAATAGCACAATCAACTGTGTCACAACAGCAGCCGATGTCACAGAAATCAGGGGTTAAATCACAGAGACAACCTGGATAACAACAGAAAAGTGTGTGATAGTCAGGACAACTTGTTTTGTGTAAAATTACACAATGGTATGATGTTCACTGGTTTAACAAGAACACGTGTGAAGACAGCTATGTTATTATGTTTATTGTAAATATAATGTAGAGGTAAAATGTGAATTCACAAATGTTTGTGACTATTGATCTTATTGGAAACGACCTAAATCTAACTGGAAATAGCCAAAAGGTTGAGTGGAGACTGTGTACTTACATTTGCACGGTATACTTTGATATTTTCTTTGCTTATAATTCACATGATATTTAATGGTTGACATTTTCAGTGCACCTGACTTTAAACAAGCTCTAACTAAGAGTTCCCCATTAGGAGCTGAGACCCTAACAATTCATAATTTCTTAGGTTTAGCAGATAAAACAGCAGGCAACTGTCAGTGCACAGAGAAAACACCAACTATTTTAAACCTGAGAAATACAAGACAATATTTCTTGCATTGTTGTGAGTTTGTCAGTCATTGATTTACTAAAGTAAATTGGGAGGACAAATGTGGTCTAGTTTGAACAGTGAAAGGCAGTTTGATGGATCATGTAGCACCTCCGTTAATCAAACAATCAAAACAAGTGTAAAAGGCTAACTTGGCCTAACAAAAACAGCGCTGCAAAGTGGAAAAGTTAGGATAAGTAAGATCGGCAGCTCATGAGGACATCTGTAATGACCACAAGAGGCAGGGGGAAGTTACCCTCTGGAGTCACCACAGGTTGTGCGGTGGTTGCAGAGGGCGGCTCAGTGACCCCAGCCGGAGCCTCAGACACGGTCAGCGTCGTGGTCGCCGTGGAGTCCAGAGTGGCCGCCTGGGCGGTGGAGTCCACCGTACCTGTCCCGCCCGGAGCGGGGGTTGCTGAGCCGAAAGGGTTCCCATTGGTGGGGCTGGAGGTGACGGTTGAATTGAGCCCTGCTTCTGTGGCTGCGTGAGCCAAACGTCCACACAAGACGATAAATATCTGAACTGAGCGACACAACTGGCGGGAATTCATTTCGTCAAAGAGACATGGTGCGGTCCACAGTGCGAAGTCTAGCTGGCTAGCTAACTTTCATAGCTAATATTAACTTGACAGTTAGCTGGAATTATCTCTCCTACGTCGCTCGTTACAACTTGAAACGCACGAACCCGTTCAATAAAAAGAAAACGTTTAAATTAAATAAGCAATTCAGAAAATATTTTCATGGATGCATTAGGCAAACATGCTAGAACAAATACACAACAGAGCAAGCTTCTTGTTACCAAGGAAGTTGTCATGGTGACTTCCGTTTCTAAGATATTACTACCGTAAATCTCCTAAAAGATATGAAATTCATTTTATAAACTGGGATTCATTTAATCAATCAGCAATGGTCTTAATAGTAAATTACATAATCTGAGAAGAACAATAACAAATTCACGAGTGAACTGAACAAGACAATGTAGAGGGGGAAAAATAATAAAAATAGGTTGAAGAGGTCTCCTCGTCTGATTTGTTGCTTGTTTGAGCACTTTTGATTAACCTATAAATATAACTTAATTATTAAAAGCAGAACATTTGTAAAATTTATCAAAATAGGTTAACATTTGTAAATTTGTAAATTTCTCCATAAAAAAGTAGTTACTCAGTGAAGAGGTCAAATAGTCGTATTGCTGTATGTTCTGCAACTGAAACTTGCTTTTCTGCTTTTCTGTTTCTGCACTCTGCAGAGGTATTAGATATCTGTGTCACAGTGGAAGGCACAAATTACACAAACTGTGTGTTTTGTAAAATGGCAATGGAAATGCAGTGGTCCTGTGTGGTTGGTGCACAACCTCATTGTTCTTGACCTTGTGAATAGATGATTGTTTCAAGCCTAGGTACATATCATTTCCCTAAATATATGTCTTAGGCCTTAATCTTCTTAAGCCCGAGAGTAATCAAGTTTCACCATACAATGCTAACAACAAATGAATCATCAGATTACCTTTTCTCTGTATTGTTTGTGTAAATCCTGACTTCATCTCTGCCTCCTAAAGACTATGTACGTTGCATGCAATGTCAAAGACAACCTGGTGAGCTATTACTACTGCGGGCGGGAGGGGGTACATCCACAACTTCATGTGAGGAGAGAGTAAAAAGATTAAATCACATTCCCAAGTGTCATTTAACTTTCAATTAAACAGATAATTATAATGTGTGCAAAGTATCTAAAAAATAGTGGGCTACTTCTGTGATCCATGACACTGGACAAAAAAGTTGATTCCTTGACCTTATTGTTTTTCCCTGTAAGAAATGTAGTTTGCCTCAGTGGCCATGATGAGATTAGCAGCACCCTGCAAGGCTGCAGACTGCAGTGAATGCCAATCAGAGGAGAACACAGTGTTCCTTGAGATTTATATCAGGCAACAAAATAACTTAATTTGGTCTTGTTCCTTTTCATTTATGAGGTGAGCCCTGTTTCAATCCAAATTATGTTACTTTTTTAAATTTTGGATAAGATGAGATCCTGTACTTTTACTCCTACTAACAAACTGAAGACTAAAAGCTATTTCTTACATTTCAAATGTCTGAAAATGCTCTTACATTTTCCAAGATACATGTATTGGAGGGATTGTACAAAATATCATTGGGCATGATGAATAAATGATAATGACAAAGAGAGAGAGGAAGAAAATAGTACAAATCCTATCTCATGGTAAAATCAAACGCAAATAGTAAAGTAAAACATACATTTTAAATGTTGTTTTTGTTAGACTTTACCTGCAAGGTCAATGCCCTCAATTTACTGCCCTCAACTCCATACTCCCAGTTTATGATGCAGGTTTCCTGCAAAATATTTGGAGTCTCAAGCGGAACTCACGCCGAGAGCCACAGAAAACAAGTAGTTCTATGATGAGTAAACTGACCTTTATGTGTAAAATAAGTAGAATAATATATTATTACAACTACCACCACTACTACTAGTACTAGTACTACTACTACTACTACTACTACTAATAATAATAATAATAATAATAATAACAATGCTGCAATAGATATCAGCATTTTTATCTAAAATGTATCCTAATTCCATCTCTTTTGAAGAAATGTTTGGAACAAACAGGTGGACATTTGAAAGCCACTTATGAAATGGATCATCTGTCACAACCTTTACCTCATCATTACAGTAAATTAGTATTTCTTGTTGTACAGCTTTGTCAAACCATTTACATGAGTTCACATGAAACCCTTTCCATCTGTGCCCCCTGGTGGCTGCATGCTGCTAGAAAAGAACCTTTATATCTCTGATGACAAGGTTATGATATAATGTTTGCTGTTATATAAATTAAAATGATTTACTGGCTTAACGGTCATGAAAAACAAAGGTCAAAGTCACGACAGTGAACTGCTCTTATCGTCACTCTTTCTTTCTGCTTCCATGCAGATTTCTCAGCTGTGAAGAAACATGGCCTTGACCTGAAGTTCATTCACTATTGCTTTATTACTATTCCATACTGTTGTTCTATTGATGGATCTCACTTGACTGCTGTTTTGTTTCCAGAAATACTTACCTGCTCTGGCCGAGCTGCATACTGCACACAGCTCCCATACGTGAACGCATGGAAAAGCAGGATGTTGCAAGAGCAAACATGCTTTACTGACCTATCCTAAAGAAATGTAAACAAACACATGAGAAAAACATTTTGTCCTTCAGCTACACAAGGAACTATTTGTTTGAATCCTTAGATCCAAGGCAAAAGGAATAAATGTACATGAAAACATTACAAAGTGGCCTATTTTTAAGTATTTTCCTGTATTTATTGTCTGTGTGTCTGTACCTTTTAGGTCTGTGACTTGTGCCTGGAAAGCTCATCGTGACACTGTAGAAGATTTACACAAGGTGATAAAAGTATGTCCTTTAGTCACAGCGGTCCAGTGCCAGGTCTGCTTACTAATGTCTAATAAATAACTAATAAAACATGTTTGTACAAGGGTTACTTTTTTGTTTTTGTATATGGAAGTGTTCAATATTAAATCAACAAACTATTTGTGATATAATGGAAAAACAAAATTTAACTCCTGAAATGTTACTTTATCCTTCATTTTCATTACATTTATTTTATTACAGATATTTATATTTTAAAGTAACCCTTTTCATGTTTTCATTTTATTATGGCATTTCCCCCCAATTAATTTAATTTAATAATGTCACATTTTATTTCATAATGTCACTTTTCTCACCTTTCAACCAGTCACGTGCCCCCTGTTTCTCTTAATTTAGCGCATTTAACAAATGCCACCAATTTTAGCCAGCGGGTTCCTGTCAGCAGTGTATGCCAAAGTCATTCCGAGTCATTCAACAACAATGCTGGTAAAGCGTAAACCTGCCGTTTGTGCTGTAACCTCTAACAGTGTAATCTGTGTCTGTTTTGTAAACTCAAAACTTATGAAGATAAAAAGCATGAATTCAGCGAAGGAAACCTTTCTGTTGCACACATTCTCCTTACAAAACTCTCTCCTACGCTCTTGTCTGCACATACTAATTTCACCTCTTCCTCTGTCTATTAGACAGAGTCCCCATTGTTCAGTTGCAGCTCCTTCTGGCCTGATCCACATGGGGACACTGTGAAACCTCTAATCTAAATTTAAGTCTGATCTAAAGGAAATGTTACAATTTAGAACTTATTAGGAAATTATCTCTTTATTTATTGTCATTATTATTATTTTTTGTATTAAATATCTTCATCTTTATAGAAAAAAAACCCAACCGAAGGAAACTGTAGTTATTTTGAATTGTATCGTTCTGATGCAATCAGAAACAGACTGTCTGTTGTTAAATGTTTCTGGCAACTGTCACGCTGAGCTTATTTACAGTGAAAATATTGTTTCTAACTTTGGCAGGATATTGATGTGGAAATCCTGGAATGTGAACTCTAAACAGCTGCTTGTGGCTAAACTGAGCTCACAGCAAGTGAATCCACAGTGTGCTAACTTTTCGAGCAGCATGTCTGCACACATAAAATATAGTTTAAACAAGCTCAAATGAGATTGGCAGACCTTTGCCAAGCAATCCTTTACTGTCATTATGTAATGCAATTTTTTTTACTTTAAAAGTGGGTCCAAAGGTGTGTTTCAGTTGGAGAACATCAACATATTTTCTGTCTCTTGCAAAAAGTTTTTATTTGTAAGAAATCTCTAATGCAAATTCAAGCCTCTCATTTTGTTTTCTTCTGTAAAAAAGCAAAAATCACCAGTGGCATTAGTGAAGTAACACAGTGTTAACAATCATACGTTGAGCTATCAGATTAAATATTTAATCAACCTCTTTGTGTGTGGTTATACTTTGCCTCTCTGTGGTATGCAGAGCTCTTTTAAGACCCTCCCTCCCTTGTCCCTTCCTCAAATTACAGAGGAAGCAGTTAAGATAGTATTGTGAGGAAAAGTGGAATTCATACGTAACTGGGAATGTTACATAAGGGCACTTTAGTCAGGTCTGCCTGTGCAAGTTCCAGTGATCGCAGACAGATGAGAACCTGCTACACGCACTCAGAGGCCAGGTTACCAAGATAGAAAGAGGGTGAAAAGAAACACATTTTTAGAGTGACTGAAGGACTTCGGCTTCAGCTGAGAGACTGTTTTTGGCAGAGCCTACTGAGAGATTCTTGCTTTTGGATTCAGATCAGAATCAAGCGGAGACAAATACCAAAAGATTCCTGGCCAGCAAATAAGGACATATGGAAGAGATAATGAGAGCGTGACAAGGATGTATACGCAGTGATTGTTGGCCTGATAATCAACCGGGAAGAGATCTGCAGGCAGTTGGAATTTATGGTGTACAAAAGCCAATCAACCGTGAATGTTTGACAAAGTATCAAAACCCAGCTGAGAGAGGCGCTGCAGAAGACAGGACGTCAGGAAGAACCACCGTGCTGGTCTCGCTTGAGCCATTTTACAAGTTCTGGTTCTTGATTTCTTTGAGAAAACGTTTGACAGCGTCAGTCATGTCAGAGGAGGAAACGTTGTCCTACAGCGAAGCCATTGAGAAGGCCAGCGCCTCCATCACTCGCTTCCCTCTCATCCCAGTCAGAGGGGTCCCTCTCATGAGCTACATTGCCAACAATTGGGACTCCATCTGGGCTTTCCGTCCTGACCCCTCAGACCTCCTTATCGCCACCTACCCAAAAGCAGGTACCCTCTACTTTGCTCATATGCAATAAATCTCTTAGTTGGTCATCACAACTTCACACAAGTTCAAATATGAGGTACTTTACTTGAGTATTTACACCTTCGGCTACTTTAAACTTCCACTCATCTACACTTCAGAGGAACATATTGTACTTTAAGTGTTACTGCAACTGTAAAATGCTGCATTATGCAACATTAATAATAATCCAATAATATGATATATAATAGCATAACACTCAATGGAGTCATTTTTCTGGATTATGAGTACCTTTACTTATACTTTTGCACTCTTTAAAGTACATTTTTCTAATTTTATGTACATTTATTTTCAATTAACTAATTTGTTGCTACTTTTTCTGAAGTAAAGGATGTGGAAAAACTGAAATAAAACTAGTATAACAGAACACAGAACACGATGAACCCAACATGTAGTGAATCTAACAAAATAAAGAAACAAAATGAATTTAAGCAAACAAGTAGCCATTCTAGACTGATCCTCTTAAAGAGGGAGGTTTGTCATTCAAATTTATATGAACCAGAAAGGCAATAAATGGCGACAAATCCCTAAAATCCTCAAGTTTGTCCTTCATGCAAACCTGGTTGTTTGAAGATGGAGGTCACCCGACAACTCATTTAGCCATTGTGGTTTTTGTCATGAGACCACGAGGAATGACTTTGTGGCACCCTCCGTGCTATAATACTTGGAAAGTATTCTTTCAACTCAGTGTTAAGTTGTGTTTTTGGTTTCTAAGGGACCACGTGGACCCAGGAGATAGTTGACCTGCTTCTTCACAACGGAGATGCTGAGGCCTGCAAACGAGCCCCCACACCCGTCCGCAGTCCTTTCTTAGAGATCTTCTCCCCACCACCCATCCCCTCAGGTGCATATTTATGTGGTTGTGTTTGTATGTATGTTATATTCAACTATTTGAGGGTTGAGCTGTTTCCACTTCATTCCCTATTTTTATCTGTACTTTGTGTCCACAAGCTTTTGCTAAAACATTATTTCAAAATACATCCTCCAACTAGGTCTGACGTCATGTCAGAAGTCACAAATCCAGTTCCTGGAGGAATGTTTTCATAATGGCTTGTTTCTTTCGCCTTAATCAGGGTTAATGAGCTATTAACCCACAAACACTGTTTCCCTCTGTGCCAAAATGCCCAAAATGCCAGAGTGACAGACTCCAACATGTAAAGACTGCAGTTTCTGTTGGTCGCAAACAAGCTTTTAGTTTTTCACAAAGTGGTGAGGTGAAAATAAACAAGTTGAGCATGAGCATATTTACGGCACAGACATGAGAATGGTATTAATCTTCTCATCTAACTCTCAACAGGAAAGTAAAGAAAAATACATCCCAAAATATCAATGCTTTCTCTTGTGAACAATCACAAAGCAAAACAATGAGCTAAAAGAGGCGGAGAAACTCTTTAGAGCTGCAGAGTTGAATGGTGGGTTAATGCTCTTTGATTGTGGTACTACAAGGGACTTTGCATGTACCTAAAAAAAACTAAAAAGTTTATTACCCTACAAGATAACAACTATTCTTGGGTCACTGCCAACAATTTTGCTGCAGCAAACACACCAAGTCCTCTTTTTTTTTTAAAATGGTGCTAGAAAATTGCAAAGGCAGGCATCTGGACATCCAAACTGCCTACATTTTGGGGAAACAAAGGTACTTTGTTCAGTCAGTTGAAGGTGCTAAAGCAGCTGGGGGATATGTATCCACCTCAGTGCATTCGAGTGGGGCTTACATAACATAAGCATAACATGGAATCTGAGATAACTCTTTCATACATACATGTTTTTTTCGCCAAACGTATGTTTCAGGTCTTGAGCTTCTTAAGGACATGGATCCCCCAAGAATTATCAAGACACATCTTCCTTTTCAGCTGGTTCCTCTTGGATTTTGGGAAAACAAGTGCAAGGTAAGATTTGATCTGTCAGAATTAACAGAGAGCAAAATCCTGCCGTGACTGCATGTTAATAGGGTGAAAGGTTCATGTTACAATGCACATAAATGGGGTGAGCGGTTAACAATACAATGTCATGCAACTGCCTCATTAGGTTACCCATTCTCTGTTGTAAATCCCTTTTAATAAGTTCCTCCTGATCATGTGTAGGCCATCTACGTCGCACGCAATGCCAAAGACAACCTGGTGAGCTACTACTACTTTGATTGTATGAATTTGACCCAGCCTGAGCCAGGACCCTGGGAGGGCTACATCCACAAGTTCATGCGAGGAGAATGTAAGTAGATTAAATCACATTCTTGAGTGTGATTTTACCTTCAGTCAAACTGCCAGTTGTTTCTGTTTGCACAAAGGCCACGAAATGACTACCTCACAATAAATCTTGGCCATGGCTGGAACATTTACCTAGTTCACCAGCCACAGGTCCTTATCTAGACTACTGTAGAAAATGTAAATATGTAATAGTGGTTGGTGAACTCTGTAAAGAATGAGCTGGTTTCCTTATTTCAGTGGTTTTCCCCGTGAGAAACTTAGTGTGCCTCAATGGCCATGAGGTTTTTAACTATATTAAACAGTTAATATCTACTATACCCATTTTCTATTGAGGGATTTTTCTTATGGATTTCCAAGTTGTAACTAATGGGTTTATTAAGGGTTAATAAATCGTTTGCTCATGCTTTACAGATGAGTTTTAAAAGATTAGTAAGAACATCTTTTGGGTGGCCAGATTGTAAAAATCCCTTCAACTGGTGTTTAACCTCCTGCAGCATGACACTTTAGTCTTTTTAGCCCTTAAATTAATCAGGAAGATGAATTAAAGTATTAAAGTGAAAACACTTCCATTCTGGCAAAGGAACCAAATATATTCTTTAACAGCTAAAAAGAGAGTGAAGATTGGACTTGCATTTGTCTGGTAGCCAGAAACACGACTCCAAATGAATAATGATGTTGCTCCGTAACTGATAGATCTGTAAATAGGCAACTGTTGGTGATAATATGTCAGTAATATGTTTACAACTGGTTTCTGCTCCCCCAAAGTGACCAAAACAATCCAAAAAGTGTCTCACTTTGTAATAATCCATTAGTTTGGCAGTAACAAATTATAATAAGGACCATAGGTTTTTTACTCTCTAATCTCTCGAAACAGCAAAAGACATCTGCAGTTGTAAATGTTGGTGGTAAGTTGTGAATACGGGTTATTGCAATAAATGGATTGTGGTCAGATTCCCAGGAACATTGTCCCAAAAGGTGAATGGATTAACTCTTCATTGGTAAAAAACAAAACACAAACACCAACCAAAGGGATTCTTCACAACCTGGAAATCTAAAAGTTTTATGTGACCTATAAACACAAGTTAATGATTTATTAAGAATAATAAAACATTAGTGCAGAGTAGCCGTAGTTGTCATGAACCTTTAACTGGACTGGGAATAATGTTGCCATGAAAGGTGCTCAATAATTTGGGTTTCTACAGTGTCATGGGGCTCCTGGTATGACCACGTGAAAGGTTACTGGGTGGAGAGAGAGAAGAAGAATATCCTTTACCTCTTCTATGAGGACATGAAAGAGGTGAGGAGCACCTTAATGTATGGACTCAGCATTACCAAAGCATGTTGTACGCACTCCTGCCATGATATTTACTCCCCCAGAATCCTCGGCGTGAAGTGGAGCGCATCATGAGGTACCTGGATTTGTCGGTGTCTGATGAGGTCATCAGCCGAATTGTGGAGCTCACATCCTTCAAGAACATGAAGGAGAACCCAATGACCAACTACTCCTGCGTCCCGACACCTGTGTTTGATCAGTCCATCTCTCCCTTCATGAGAAAAGGTGCATCAGTCGGCTTCAATATCTTATAATGTAACATGATATTATAATGTAGTTAAGTTAACATTTCTGCCAATAAAAACTCAACAGACAGGACCCACCACTCTGTTATTGTATTGGATTCTGATATTTTGTCTTTTCCCTGTACTTGTTGTACAGTACAGTGGCGCCCCCTAGAGGTTCCTGGATTGCTTTGCTGAGAACTTTATGCTCAATATGGCTGAAACGATTAGTCAATCAATTGATAAGTTTATCCGCAGAATACGAATCTGCAACAATTTTTATAACACCAAATGTTTTAAATACATTTTAAAGCAAAAAAAAGCCCAAATTCTGCTGGTTGCAACTTCTTTTTCTTTATCTCGTGGGATAATGTTTTGAAATTCTTTAAGTTTGTTTTCCATCTGAAACAATCATTTTCACAGTTTTCTGACATTTCATAAACCAAACAATCAATTCAACGAGAAGATAATTGACAGATTAATTGGTGAGAAAAATAATAATTTCTTGCAGCCTTCATGTTCAACATCGATTCTTTTAGGGAAAATATTTTGTTTCTTACTCCTCAGTTATTGGCTAATTACGACATGTATAGTCATTGGTTTATATCTAACGCTGTTGTATTGCCTTCTTTCTTTACAGGTGAAGTAGGTGATTGGACAAACCACTTCACACCCGAGCAATCAAAGATCTTTGACGAGGACTATGAAAAGCAGATGAAGGAAGTCAACATACCATTCAGGACTCTCATCTAACAGATTTTGGGGGGGTTCCAAATTGATGCAGCTTTGCAGACCAAAGACCAATGAACTGAAAACGCGCAGCACTCAGAGAATTTGACACGAGCTAAAAACCAAAACAATAATTGAATAAAAATACATTTGTTTGACTCTCTTCTGAAGGTTGGGTGTTAAGCACTGTAATCACCTCCTGATGTGTAGTCACAGAGGAAACTCATCCAAATGTGTGTTTAAAGGATAAATAAAAATGTACTCCACAATACAAGTACATGAGTTTGTAATCACTTTATTGCAGTTATCAGGTAAACAATATATAAGACCAAAAGTGTTGTGACTGCGTGGACATGCCCATTTTATGTAATGAGACCTCCAACAGTCTGCTGAGCCTATAGAGAGCGCTGGCAGCTGGAGGCACGTGATTTTTCGGCCCATATGAAGTCATTTTGCAACCCTACACCACGCTGTACAGAGCCCAGCCAAAGCAGGGAGGCTGCACGAGACACGAGCAACAAAGACTAGAATAAAAATAATGAGCTGGAAAAGCACTCATATGAAAATGGACACAAAGACACAACGGCTGAAAATATCCAAGTTTAACAAAAACAATCACTTTAAATACATACTTTATTTCTTAGAATAAAATCTTAAATATTGTGATACTTTATCAGCAGGGATACTCCCCTTCATTTTAATTCAATCTCCTTCCTTATATAGAGGCAATTTTTCTGTTGATTTTTGAAAAGTTTTATTTTGTTTTTGTTTTTTTACATTTTCCTGTGTTTTCTCCTCTCTCTTCAATTGGTTGGCTCACTATGGCTTCCCTCTTTGGTTTTGATCTTCCTCTCTCTCTTCTCCGCCTCTTTCTCTCCAACTCTTAAGATCCTCTTCTTCCACATCTCTATTTAGCTTCATTACCTACTAAAGAGAAAATAGACAAATCAAAGAGGGAAAAGATGTTTGGACACAGCAACGGAAACCAACACAATGAGCATTTTGACAAATTCAATAGAGCAACACTTAAACAATCTTTGCAAACAAACACATGATCATTACTAAATCTACAACTAATCTCACTAAGAAAGCATGATGTAATGCCCATACCTCTTAAGTCGGTTGAGGAGCAATGCTATCATATTGTCGTGTTTACACGAGGCATGTGAAGAGCTCAGACCTGGGTCAAACTATTCTTGAGCATTTCAAATGTGAAGCTCCAGGTGGGCGGGATTTTCAGTATGTTTTGTTTTCGGGGAAGCAAGAAGTCATTCACAGGATGGAATTTAGTCCAGTATTAAATGGGACAAAGTGTAACCACGGGGCCCTTAAAGCAAATGGCTAATTTAATGTTGTAAAATAAGAAGAATTGCATGCAAATGTAGCTTGAGCAGGTCTGAATAATAATCACAGTGTCCTCTACAGAAAACACAGACACAAACAGCATGGGGCTGCCATTTAAAAAATGAAAAAATGAAAAGTTTGGTAACACTTCATTTTAACCCCCTCTATTTTTCACTTACAAGCAGTATGTGAACACGTAATACTGTAAATCTGTTTATAACACATATAGTGCAGTTTTAGGAAGACATAAGGACATTTAAAATCTTTTATTAATGTACAGTATTTACTATTACTTTATAACGTCTCGAGATAAATCTGTTGATAACATCAATAAACACTAAAAATACCTTGTGTCCGTGTCTGCTAACAACTACATTTTAGTGTGTTATAAACCATTTATTCTATGTTCTTATGTACTGCTTATAAGTGCTAAATGGGAGGACTAAAATAAAGGGTTTTGTGGGACACCTTTTTACAAAAGCGTAAGACCACGCGTCTTATAAGCTGGTATGACATCATAAATAAGCTCAGAGGAGGACATCAGGTCCAGGCAGCAGCACTGAGGGATCTCCCCATTAGGTATTCATCATGCCACCGTGTCAATTTGTGACACATGTTAGATCGATTTTCAATGTTCTCATTAAGTAGTAGGGAGACCCCAGAGTGATAAATACACACAGTAGACACCGCTAAAGACAGATTAGCATAAGAGCAGGAACATGTGTAAAAAATTAAATACGCCCACATACACAAAAACTACAGATAGACAGTGATTGCCACTAGCAGTGTAAGCTGTGGAATACCTTGCTTTAGTTACAGGCTAATGGTGGTGGGTTGACTGAGTTTAGCCTGGAAGTCATCAAAAAGGGTTAAGTGAGTTAATGATGAAGAGAGGAGGGAGTGATGAGAAAGACCAGGAAGATGGAAACAGGCATTATCAAGTTAAAGATGGATTTGTAGATAGACGAATAGATGACGGTATTAATAAATTAACATGATATTAAAGGTTTTCAAAAGAGATCAGAACTGTTATTTTAGGAAATAAGGTAGATCTGTATTTTTTTCAAACGTTAGAGTGAGTGTGCAAAAAGGCAAGGGAACTTACTCTCAACATAGTTGCGGGCGAAGAACTTCAGCACCTCATCAATGAGGATGACGGGGAAGGAAAGCTTCAAGACTACCATCCACTGATCTACACTCAGATGTTTCAACTTGAAGATCATCTGTGGGGCAAAAGAGTTCAGGTCAGAACTGCTGCGAAACTACAACGGAACTGTAGCGACTCCAACAAAAAATACATGTCACAGGACAATCCTTAAATATAATTCCTAAAACTGGGACATTTACACATGCAGCTCTTGAATCATCAAACTTACGGGCAGAGGGTCGACATAGATGATCATGAAGTGCAGGGACATGGAGAGAGTCATGGCGGAAAGCAGCCAGAAGTTGCTCCATGGGGGCATGCGCACCAGAGACTGGTTCTCAGACAAGCTTTAAAATGATGAGAATAAATATCTGTGTCACCTGAAGAAACTACTGAAGCACAACTGGAAGTGTATTGTGATTTCAAAAGGTATGTACAGTTATTTATTTTTTAGCTTGTAATGCTGACAAAATGTGTGTTGTTGTATTACCTGTTGAGAGCGTTGCACATCTCAATGGTGACCAGCACAGACAGGGCCATGGTCATGGGAGGACAAGCCTCAAAGATCTCGCAGTCGATGCCAGCGAAGTCTTCGTTCTCTTCGTGGCACTGCATGAAGTGGGACTGTACAGGGGAGAGGTGAGGTCATTCGCCGTCTGCATGTGAGTGTTTGCGGGAAGACAACACGGAAGAGAGACAATTACTTACCAGCTGGTAGTATGTGACACCGGGACCAGTAGGATCGTAGAGGAACCACCAGCCAGCACCGCCAACGGTGGCAGCTCCGACGTATCCTGTTAGAGAAAGATAACGGCGTCAGTGTAGTCATGTTTTTCCTGCATTTAAACAAAATCCAAACAAAATGTCGAAGTCTTACTTACCACCAATAGCCATGTATCTGAAGAACAGCCAGCCAGAGATCAGGGGCTCCTTGGGGGAACGTGGGGGCTTGCCCATGATGTCCAGATCAGGGGGGTTGAAGCCCAGAGCGGTGGCGGGCAGACCGTCAGTCACCAGGTTGACCCACAGCAGCTGGACGGGGATCAGAGCCTCGGGCAGACCCAGGGCAGCAGTCAGGAAGATACTGAGAGAGTGACAAAGGAAATGGGGGCCGAAGTTAGAGAGAAAGGCGGCTGAAAGATGGCGTTTAGGTGTGGATCAGAGTGTGTGTCACTCACCAGACGACCTCACCGACGTTGGAGGAGATGAGGTAGCGGATGAACTGCTTCATGTTGTTGTAGATGGCTCTGCCCTCCTCAACAGCAGCCACAATGGAAGAGAAGTTGTCGTCAGCCAGGACCATCTCAGAGGCAGACTTGGCAACGGCAGTGCCAGAGCCCATGGCGATGCCGATCTCGGCCTTCTTCAGGGCAGGGGCATCGTTCACACCATCACCAGTCTGGGGTGGGAGAAGAGGAAGCACAATTTAAACTACTCTACAATGTCTGTGTCAAGTTTAGGTTGTATCCCATGCTGCTGAGCTCTTACCATAGCGGTAATGTCATCAAAGCCCTGAAGGAACTCCACAATCTTGGACTTGTGGGATGGCTCCACACGGGCAAAGCAGCAAGCCCTGCGCACGGCCTCGGCCTGTTCATGGAGGGGCAGATCGTCAAACTCACGTCCGGTGTAGGCCTTGCCAGTAACATCCTCATCCTCAGTGAAGATGCCAATGCGACGGCAGATAGCGATAGCGGTTCCCTTGTTGTCACCTGAAATATGGAGGAGAAGTTTGGTGGAGGGTCAGTGAAATGACCACGAGGGAATGGATGTATCAAGAAACTACACGAGTAGAAACAGGTGCATTAAAATCCTGTATACTGTAGATACAAACGGTCCCAGTGGGTGTTTTAACGATTACACTACCCACAATGAGAACAGTATCATCAGGCAATTCGGAGGTGTAATACTAGGATCTAAAACACACTGTCATTTCTAAGTAACTGATGAGGAAGACATCCCAATAAAATGGCAAGTGGTCTTTTTAAAAAGGAGGGACAGAATATACAGTAAATTGTATTTACTCTCAGAATTATCAAATACTTTGCATTTCATTCAATTTGAATCAAAAACTTTAAACTACACTTTTGTTTACATTTAGATAATAGATCTTTTTTTTTTTTTACCGCTAACTCAAAATAGCAATTATTGCCAAAAATACTATATAATTACTATGCAAAACAGATAATTGATAGTTCACATAATATATAAAAATGTATGATTATATTCTGCGAGAACACATAACAGCGCATTTCTTTATTGAGAATTCATCCATCCCATGATACTAACCAGTGATCATAATGACACGGATTCCAGCATCTCTGCACAGCTCAATGGAGCTAGTGACCTCCTTACGAGGGGGATCCAACATACCCACGCAGCCAACAAAGGTCAGGTCAGTCTGAGGAGAGAAGTGTGAATGGAGTCATTCAATCCACGTTTTTACATGTAGTCACAGTTGTACCCATGCATTTCAATATCAAGTCCACGCAGTCGTTTAGTTCTCACCTCATAATCAGCAAACTTGGTTGAGTCCTCAAGGTTCATCTCATCCATCTTCAGTGGGGTGTCGCGGGTGGCCAGGGCCAGGCAACGCAGGGTGTCGCGGCCGGTACCCCAGTCCCTGATAACGGCCATGATCTTCTCCTTGATGGCATTGGTCAGGGGCACGCGAGTGGTGCCAACGCGCACATATGTGCACCTGTCAATCACGCCCTCTGGGGCTCCCTGTGGAGGAAACGGTATGATCATTTGGTGTTAAGTTGAATGTTGCACAGTCAAAAGTGCAGGGGTGTGAACAAAGGCTGTGAGAAAGAGGAAAGAAGGAAATGAACTAGCCTTCACAAACATCTTGGCACCACCATCACCCTTAGTGGGAGTGCAGTACACGGACATGGACTTCCTGTCACGGGAGAACTCCAGAGTGACGTTCTTCTTCATGAGCTGCTTGATCACCTGTTGAGATACACAGATGAAAAGGTTTTTGCATTAGAAAGGCAGTCACCTGGCCACAGGTTTCCCTTATTTAAACACAAAAACTGATCCAATTAACAAATAATTTAGCTGTAATTAGCTGTATTAACAATAAAAATGTGAATTATCCTGAACATGTAGCAAACGGCAGGAGGAAACGTACTGAGCAGCAGGCATTGGCCCTCTCAATCTTGGTCAGGTTCTTCACGTTGGAGTTGAACACGTTCATCTTCTCAACCAAGCAGGACAGGGCGGTCTCAGTGGCCTCACCAACCTTCTCATAGATCTTCTTGGACTGGAGAAAAGGAGGGTGATGGAGAGAACTGTTTAAACTGTGGATTGTCACACGGTCACAGTACAGCAAACGCACTGCGTGACTTCGTGACTTTACCTCGTTGTAGTCCAGAGAGGAGTCGTTGCACAGGGCGCAGATGGTAGCCAGCTCAACAAGGCCGTCGTATGCACTGCAGTTGGTCTTGGCACCTCCCTGGGAACTGAAGGACAAAAAGAATTACAAATAAACGAGAGGTCGTTCACGTAAAAATGTTATGTATGACTGATACTAAATTTGAGCGATGACAGCCAACTTACACCTCGCCCTCGGGGGTGTACTTAGAGCCAGAGATGTCAAAGGCATCAAGGTCAACATGGTCGCCATCAACAGTCTTGACAACGAACATCTGTGGCGGAGGAAACAGCGAACGTTTTAATTGTGTCCGAAGTAGGCTAGATTTGTAGACAAGCCGTCAACGACACAATTCCCTTTTTCACACTGACCTTGGTCACACACATCTGGTTGGTGGTGAGGGTGCCAGTCTTGTCGGAGCAGATGACAGAGGTGCAGCCCAGGGTCTCCACAGAGGGCAGGCTTCTGACAATGGCGTTCTTCTTGGCCATACGGCGGGTACCGAGGGCCAGGCAGGTGGTGATGACAGCGGGCAGACCTGAGAGACATTGGTGGAAAGTGTGAGTGTGGCAAACAAACTTACGCAGGAACAAACAGTCCTCTCATACAGCAACGCTGAGCGTCACTTTCCGGTATCACGACGTGCTTCCCTTACCCTCGGGGATGGCGGCCACAGCCAGAGCAACAGCTATCTTAAAGTAGTAGACAGCTCCGCGGATCCATGAGCCTCCGTGGACGGGGTCGTTGAAGTGGCCGATGTTGATGGCCCAGACAGCAACACAGATCAGAGAGATAACCTTGGAGAGCTGCTCGCCAAACTCGTCCAGCTTGGCCTGCAGAGGAGTCTTCTCCTGCTCGGTGGCGGCCATCTGGTCACGGATCTTGCCAATCTCAGTGGAGACTCCGGTGGCCACAGCCACGCCGATGGCCTTACCAGCGGCAATGTTGGTGCCCTATAGAGGAGAGAAGCAGAGAAAGGTCAAAATGGCCGGAAAATGAAGTGAGGAGTGACAGAAAAACAAGTATGAAACAGTGAGGATAAAATCTGTATGTTATGGCTCTTACAGAGAAAAGCATGTTCTTCTTGTCCTGGTTGACAGCTCTGAGGTCGGGAACAGACTCATTGTGCTTGATCACACTGACAGACTCGCCTGAGGGAGAAAACAGAAAATTTACTCAAAATGGAAAACGGAGTTAGGACAGAAAAACATGTACTGGCGTATTTAGGGCTTCTTGAAAGCTTACCAGTAAGGATGGACTGGTCAACACGCAGGGTGGTGGACTTGATGGAAACAATCCTGATGTCAGCGGGAACTTTGTCACCAACTGTGGGAATCACAAAGAAGCTATCATTAAAATGTATTCTTGTTATTATTTACTAAATTGTCATAGAATGCGTCCACATTTTACATAAAAAAATAAAAGCAGCTATGGTGACTGTGAATATTTGTGGACTACGTTTTGTGCCTCCACAACATTCTCGTAACTATATTAGCACAATTAAGTATCACTATTTGTGTCACCCGTAAATCCATGAAACAAACATCCCAAAATATGGTGGAGTAGTTCTTCCAAATTTAGGGCCAAATGCTCAGAATAACTTTCTACACTTAATCCATTACGAGACTGAACGTAAACTGACACACGCATGGCCCAATGAGAATGAAGCACACAGGGGTGGGGGGTGGGGACAGTCAGCTAGAGAAGCAACAGGTGTACACTGACAAATGAACAGAAGTGTGCAATGGCAGGGAGGGGAGAAGAGGTGCGGCAGGTGCTAGTGGGGGTATTTATACTCGTGATTTTGCTTTCCTTCAGTCAGCATGTTTTCACAGCAGTGCTCTCCATCCTGCCTTGCTCACATTGCCTTAAAAAGACACTAAGCTTTTGCCATCAGCTATTACCAGACACACATATAAGTTGTGTCTGTCTGTGTTTTCCTCAACAGAAATGCAAGTTACTCACTGGATGTTTGTTGTATCTTTGCACAGCTACATTCCCGCCTTCATGAACAATCAGCAAACAGAGACAACCAACGAACAATCCTGACGTTTCTTACCGGACACCTCCACAATGTCTCCAGGGACAATTTCTCTGGCCTTGATCATCTGCACACTCTTTCTGTCAGAGCGGTAAACTTTGCCCATCTCAGGCTCGTACTCCTTGAGAGCCTCGATGGCATCTTCAGCGTTACGCTCCTGTGGTGCACACAAACCAAAAGACAAGAACAGTCCTCAAAAAGTGACAATAACAACAGAAAAACATGCATTACTGACACATTTTGAGCCAGACTTGGAGAAAAACACACCTATTGCACAATCCTCTTACACAATTATCAATAAACTGATGGCAACACGCCTGATTAGTATTGCTTGAAAGTAAACCAATGCTCATTTTGACCTTGGCCTGTCTCTGGCAAGTCCTCTAGAAGGCTTTGAGTCATTGCACAGCAATTACACACTGGTACACAACCTACTGATGACATATGAGTAGGTCAAATCTATGATCTATTCCATCTTAAGTTACCATATCTCGTTAGGATAATAAATACCAATTATTGTGCGGAAAGTGGTGCATGGATCTATGTTTACACACATCATTTAACTGAGGGCCTCTGCAATATGAAAAGCATGTGCCGTGTGCAGAGATAATATGTGGAGGGATGAAAGAAGATCTGGGGCGCACGACATAAATCTTCTATTTGCCGGTTGCCAAAGTCCCTTCTGTTTTTCGCTGAGAAAAACACGAACAAAACAGCTGATTAAGACACGTGTCGGCGATGTGATAACAACAATGTTCCCACAGTGACTGAGCCTGACAGCAGTGCAAATGACTTAATGACATTTATGTGAATCATCCATCAGACCTGCTATCAAAACAGACACTGTAGTCAAAACATAAATTGGGCACGGGGTCTGCAAATAATTACTAAAATAGTACCTCATTTATTTATCTTCTTGAATTGTGAATAACACTGTTTATTTTAGATCCACTCTATGTTGTGACAGCAACTTTAGAGCACACGCTAACTATTTTGAGCTTCAAAGCCGTAAAAGTGATAATGTTACGGTTGTGCAACCAGTCTGGGTGGAAAGCACGGAGGTAATCGGAACCTGTGTACTTTCTATCATCGTTGCAATGGATTTGTCTTATTGCTCAACGTGCCGGGCCTCGTCACTGACCTGCCACACTCCAACAACGGCATTGGCAATCAGGATAAGGAGGATAACGAGGGGTTCCACAAAGGCAGTGACGGTCTCCTCACCTTCCTCGAACCAGGCCAGCACCTGAGGTCAGAGAGGTAAAGAAAGAATCAGGGTTAGTGGGAGCACAGAAGTGGAGACGGCGGGCTAGAAGCAACACGCAAACATGTCCGAACCTTTGTAATTAACGCACTTTAAATGAACTATTTAAATTGCGGTAAATATTTGCATTGTGCCTGAATGAAAAGGTTCCTCATCTCTATAAAGTCTGACTAATAAGAGGGTACAGCTTCATGGATTGTGGAGGCTGCCATGGGCATTTATAGTTTTGTATGCATTTAGCACAGTTTCACATAAAATGTAGTATATGATTAATGTATTAATTATACATGCTCGATTATACAGGCCATTTATTTTTTGATAAGTTTTTGACCGTTTCCTCTCTTTTCCAGTGTTAATGTCTTTTATTTTGATCATATTTCTATATGTCGTAATGTGACTGTTATTCATTTGATCTCATTGTCCCATAACTCCTTGCTCCTTTTGACTTTAACCCTCTTTCTGTGGAGACCCTCCGTTCCTTCCTTCAGGCCTGACCTTTCCCCGAAGGATTCAGTTTCTCTCCTCAGCTTGGGGCCTTCTTAAAATAAACTCTTACCCCTCAGCCCCCCTATACTTTCCTGACCCCCATCTCTCACTGGCTCCTTAATATTCTCCTTCTAAGGCCATTATGACAGCTGCCCGAAGGGGTGAAAGCTGGGCATAGGAATTAATACACCTCCTACAAGCCCTCGCAATCTGTCTCCCTCCTCTCAAGTTGTCGTCTTCAAAAATAAATGGAAGGGTGGAGGGACTTGGAGGGGGGTAAGAAGTTGTCTTGACAAAGTGACCCGACAGAAATGATCAAGCATGCTTACTGGGAGAGTTTGTGTGATGGGTTTTAAAGTTAAATGCAATGAATCACCTGTTTCAAGATGGCATTCAAGTATGTAAGACTAAATGGGCCAAAACTCATTTCTGATCAATTGCCAAAGTGAAGTGTCTGATCCCACATGATGTCAGTGTCTTGAGGAATCTGTTACTACAAATCCTACTACTGTTACTTGAGTTTAAAGTGAATGTGACAGGAATAACCACAGTTTAAAGTGAGTGACATGAAAAAATATTACTAACACTTGTTTACTTACAAAAGAGATGCAGGCAGCCAGCAGCAGGATCCTGACGAGCAAGTCCTCGAACTGTTCAACGATCAGCTCCCAGATGCTCTTACCTGAGTGAGACAGAGAGATAGAGACAAAGGAAAAGAATTATTATAAATTAATGAATAATTGTCCCAAAATAGAAGTGTTTACAGTCTATTGTGTGGATTTCTTAAAGATGATAATATGAAAATATAATATACACAGCCAGTGAATGTCATTAACGTATGGCCATCACACAATCAAAAAGCCGCCTGCATCTTTTTATTACAATCCTCCTGCAGATGAGGGGCGGTTTAGAATATTAATGATGGTCTTCCCATCTGGGTCAAATCAGGTGTCTGGAGGTTCTGGTTCAGATTTACACATCTTTTGAATGTGGATGGATAAACACTTACCCTCCTCAGCAGGCAGCTCTGGAGTTGGACACAAAGGTGAAGGAGGAGAAAGGGAAAGACAGGAAAAAGGATGGTTAGCTCAAATGACTCAGAAAAGAAAGATGGCGTTCATGAAGAAACATTTTCAACAAAGCTTTGGGAGGAAAGTTAAACTTCTTGGTGTAAGATGATAAATGTGACCTCAAACTCCCTGTGAGCTTTACACTTTGTGACTTTAAGCACTCTATTCTCCTATTTTAAATGTAATCAGCTTCCTTCTACTTCTAACCTCGGCCTAATGAAGCAGTTGCTTTCCTTAAATTCCTTTAGAAAAAATAATGAAACATTGTGGTTAATGCTAAAATGTTCCAAGACAACAGAAACATCACTGAGAAAACATGAACGTTGCTGCTTTTGAACTCTAATAACACATTACAAAGCATTTGCTATCTAATTTGCCAATCCACCGGTTATTGATTAGCAATCATACTACAGATCATTTAGCCATGAGCCATCTAAGGACCTCCCCTTTTACCCGGCCTAAAATTATCCATCTCTCCTGTTAACGCCCACGCCATATATCACCCAGGAAGCTTCTTGAGCCATCACCTGTCTCTCTCGCTCTCCAGCCATCTTCTTTGGCTATCTTTAAATAGCTCTTTAAAGCCCTGAAAGTCTCTGCTTCTCAATGTCTCTGCGTTTCTACCAGCTGTTGCAACTCCTCTCTAAAAAAGCATCACATGCAAAAAAAACTCAACCCAGCTCAACTCAACAAGTAGCTCCGGAAACACTTGCAGAGAGTATCCTAGCAAAAGTCATTGTACAATCAGATCTTTCTTTAACTGTAAAGTTTCTCTATGTGACCTAGTTACCAAACAGCTAGTCTGTGAGTCTTTCTTCTTTCAGTAGGCCTCCCACCCCATCCCTGACGCCCGCGCTCTCACCATTGTGGCCGTACTTGGCCAGGTTCTTCTTGAACTGGTCGGGAGTAAGACCGGTGGTCTCGTTCACCCCAAAGTAAGCCAGGCATTCTGCCGGGGACTTTGCGTGGGAGTTCTCCATCCTTTCTGGATAGACAAGGGATTTCCCGTCTAACCGTACCTATCCGCGCTCTTTTGCTTCTTGTTGTTACTCTGCAGTTTTTACCCTTGGTCCACCACCGTCACCTAGAAGTGTGGCACCCTCCAATTCAGGAGTGTTGTACTGACAGAAAGAGCGAATAAGCACATACATGTTCAGGGTTTTATATCACCAAGGGGCTCAGGATTGGTGGACACCCCACTGACACACGCCTCCAAATTCCAGCATGGCAGGACACGGCGGGGTGGGGGATTGGGGCGAGGAGGGGTGGGAGAGCAATGGGGAGGTGAGAGGGTGGACTTGGACAGGAACTCAGGACATGGCTTGGATTTGGAAAGGAGGCAATGCAGGAGAGTGGTGGTGCAGGAGCTGGGGGGGTTAATGGGGGCGGGGGGCGGGGGGTGTTGTGCCGTGGATGAAAATGAGATCTGTTTTTGGAACATGCATGGTCAGTGGAATAAGACGAAGGGAGAAGGTGAGAGAGTGAGACAGAAGATCATCCAGGGGGAGGGGGGGGGGGGGGGGGGGGGCCCAATGAGTTACCGCCAAAAAGGTTTGTTCGTAGGCAGGTTGAAAAACCCCAGGCCCCGAGATTTGAGTTAACAAAA